>PVIH01004177.1:0-145305 GCA_004025045.1 Sigmodon hispidus
AGAGACCTTGAATAAGGATATATAGGGAAAGCTGAACACAAAGAAAATATATGTGTAGCAATCTTATTTGTATTTCTACCCTTGATAAGCCATGCTTATGATTCTTATCCTCTGTATAGTTATTGTTAACTCTTCTGCATTTTAAATTCTTTTTACTGTTTTTTTTTTGATAAATACAAAATAAAGAAGAAAAAAAAAACAAAAAAAATGTTAGATGGTTTAACTTTTTGCAATTAGCACAAATCCTCCAGGGAACAAGTTTTAGACTGGTAACAGATGATGGAAATAGTATCTATTATTTAAATGTGTTGATTTTAAACATTCCTATATGGGAGTGATTTGTACAATATCACTCTTCCTTAGCATGCTTGTACACAGTAGAAAACTTAAGGCCATACTCTGGATAAACTTAAACATTGTTCTCAAAGGCTGCTATCACAGAGTTTAAGATTTTATGGGCGGAGGAGTTTTGAGTTTGTTGTGAAAAATAGATACAAATATACAGCCGTAATAATAAGAAGGATGCTTAAGTGAGGTTGAGGGTAAAATGATTATGAAGATCTTCACAATCTTAAGATTCTTGCTCATCCTATTCTAAACAGTGGGCGTCATGACAATGTGACCTACATATTGAGATCCTGTTTCAAGAAACACCAAAAAGCTGAAATGAGTATTATAAAGTAAACACACAAACATTCTTGAGATGGATGCATGGTGTATGCATATGGGGTGTGTACTCACATGGATTTGTGGGTCCTTGCACCTGTGGATGATCATGCATAAGTCAGAGAAAAATTCCCTATGTTCTCAATAACTCGCTGTCATGTTCTTTGAGAAGGGGAGCTTGCTGCCATCCTCAATATTTTCCCATGAGTGCTGAGTATCTGAATTAGGATCCCCAGACTTGTTCAGAAGTCCTCTCACCCAGAGTCTAGACAATTCTTATATTTGTAACTAAGCTTTCTTTTGATTCTTCCATGTAATGGAATTAGTGGCTATTCCCATGAAAGCAATACAAAAAGAAGACTAAGGTAAAGATGAATGAAACGATTATTAAATACGTCTTAGAGTAAGCAATGCTGTTACTTCAACTACTCTCTTAAAAATCTCTTGCTTTTGAAAGGCCAATATAAAGCTATCAAAAATATTTGTGTACTTTGTTTTAGGAAAGCATGAGAAAGTGTGAAATTTAGCACTGATGTTTGTTTGCATTGCTGTGAAAGGCTTAGCAGAATATTTGCAGACTAATTTGGAGTTTTGTCAGCTTTTTCAGTCTCTTCAACACTGTTTTTCTCAACTAAAATTTTAAAGAATTCAAACTCTTTTTTTCTTCCTGGCACATTTAAAATTTCTAAAGTAAACATTTTATCCAATTATATAAGTGTTGTTCAATAAAGAGATGCCATCATTCCTAAACCATTCCTGACTCTTAATTTCATTTTGAAAACAAAACATTAAAATGAAATCAAACCATTAGAGATATTTTACCAACATTTCTGCAAATTTATTCCAACAAATGTTTTCAATTGTTCCAATTATCTTGTGTTTATAAACATTCCAAATATTTGTAGACATAAACTAAATTTGTCTTGCTCAATTTAGTTTTAGTAGCTTTTTAATTTACATTTATACAGGTCTGAAAAATAATCTCAGAGGCTTCTACAGACCTGCAATGTGCTGGACCCCGACCCTTAGCCTGACTTCCTTTTACCCAGCTCTTAAACATGATTACACACTGACTGCTTAATTAAACCTCCATTCTCATCCCAACCAGGAATTAAACCACAAGCACACAGAACACAATTCTTAGGACAGCTAGAAACACTGTTGGATTCCAGCAAGACTGAAGAGCAGTCATCTACACTGCAAATTCTCTAACCTAATCTCACTGTTCAATAGTGAATTCAGTCTTTATCAAGCAGCCAAGGTGCTAAAATGACTAAAATAACCATCAGAATAGATAGTATTAAAAAGAGACCACTTCTCTTTTGAGTAAAATATCAGGCTCATAGCCTCATTATTTTTTGCCAAAATTATTATAATCCATAATCCTTCTGTGTCTAATCTCTATTGCCTTCAAACCACCATCTGCCCTGTAGCCAGAGAAATGTATAAACATGGTCCTGTCTTCCTCATGATTAACAATGTTTGAAATCTTTCACATTGACTAGAGGGTAATGTCCAAGTTCCTAAGACTCTCTTTTATGATATTATCTGATCTGTTTTCAACATGCACACCCATCTATGAAGGCCTTCCTAATGCATTCAGACAAACTTAGTCACACTTCCTTCAGGCTCCCACTGCCTCTGTGCTATTTACTATGTCACTTGTCCAATTGAGTCCAGTCATCTTTTGTGTCTGTCCACTGGTCTGTGAACCCTTAAGGGAAGAGAGTGTAATTTATTCTTTCTTTCTTTCTACCATGAATGTCTTCCACTTGCCTTTATTCTGTCCCTGTCTCTCTCTGACTTCCTTTTCTCACTCTGTAGAGGATCTGGCAGGTAAGAGAAAAACAATTAAAATAGTAAATATGTCTGTCATAATGAGGTATTGTTAACAAACCCTTACCTCTGACTAGAATCAGTATTGCCCTAATGTTTTGTATAGATTATCCAATTTAATTCATCATAACATATTACAAAAACAAAGGAGTTTCATAGATGCTATTCATCTTAGTTAGGATTTCTATTGCTATGATAAAGTGTAATGACTAAAAACAGCTTGTGGAAGAAAGGGTTTATTTCAGCTTAGAACTCTGTGGATGCTCTTCAGTGCTGAGGGAGGTCAGAGCATGAACACAAACACAGCAGGAATCTAGAGGCAGGAGCTGATACAGAGGCCATAAAGGAGTGCTGATTTGTGGCTTGCTTTTCATGGCTTCCTCAGACTACTTACAACATCCAGGACCATCAGCTCAAGGATCAACTAGGAATCCTCCTCCCAAATACTCTAGCCTCTGTCAAGTCTTCATAAAATGAGCCTTCATAGAAACATATAATTATTTAGACCCTTTCTTATTTTTCCCCAAGATGATATGTTTATACTAATATCACAATATAAAACATTTAAAGTTATACAGACTTTAAAACTTGAAAAGCTCTAAGTCATTTTTTTTCAATATCTAAAGTCTCTTTATAAATCAAGTTCCTCTCAATAGCTAATGTCTCTTTATCTGGTCTCATAATTGTAGGTACCTATAAAAACAACATCACCAAAAAGTTAGTTAAATACTTTTCTATTCCAAGAGGAAATACCCAGAGCAGTTATAATGAAATCAATGCAAAGTCATAGTTTACCAATATAAAAAGTTTTGTGCTTAACACCTGGGACTCAGTCACTATTTTCTGAGCCCTAGAGGGCTGCTCTGCTGTTGATAGAATATACAGATATACTCAATGGCAGCTGCTGTCCTTGGCAGTCATCCTATGGTATGAGTTATCTGCAAAATTGTGGTGTCTCACACTGTAAAGTGGACTATGCCATCACCAATAGCTTCTCTGTGTCTCCATTAAGGGTCTCTGGCTCTGCCACATGAAGCCAACCCTAAAGATTCCATGACCCCTTTAGTCCTATGCTTCTGGTACAAATGGCAGTGCTCTTTCATCAACAGCCTCTTTTTCAGGGACTCCAGCTCTGCCCCTCAGTGCTAAGCCTCAGCTGTTTCCCATTAGTACATAATTCCTGCATAGCCAATATCACATGTGTGATTAATACACACTACCAAGTTAAGTTCTGCTTCCAGCATGAGACCTACCCTCAGCCTGCTCTGGGCCACATGTGCTGATGCTGAGGAAACAGTCTTATATTTACTGGCTTCACTGTTTCCTGTCTCTTCTTAGTTGCCACCAATCTGTCTTTTTCTTAATTGTATCGTATTATTGAAATCATTTTATAAATACATTATTTTCCTCTTCATTTTCCTCCCTTTATTTACTCCTCTACATTTCCCTACTCTTTTACAAATTCATGACCTCTTTTTTCATTAATTGATTATATATATATATATATTTCTAAATATATAGAAACAACCTGCTCAGTCTGTTTGTTACTTGTGTTTTTTATTTTCTTAATCATCATTAATTTCTATAGCTAATGAGCAAAAATGGCCCTAGTAAATAAAAAGTTTCATTTCAGTGGATCTGGTCTCTTGTTAATCACCTACTGCCTAGACTCAAATATTAGTAATTCAGAATATTACATAAGTGTCCAGTGTGCTTTGCTTCCCTTGGAGACTTCGCAAGCCAGGCCTCCATCATCTGTTTTTCTCTCAGGATTACTTTCCTAGTTTCTACAACAGGTCACTAAGCTCTGACCATTCAATGCCTTTTATGGCCCCAAGTTTCAAATGTTACCACATTTCTCCCAAAAATATGCAGTCGGGTCAGTTACAGAAATACTCCAAGTCTAGTACCAATTTTTATTTTTGTTGGGTTTCTATTGCTGTGATAAAATATCATGACCATAAAGAACTTGGGGAGGAAAGTATTGATTTCAGTTTACAACCCTCTGATCACTCTCCATTACTGAGGGAGTTACAGCAAGCACCTGAAGGCGGAAGCTGATGCAAAGGCCATGGAAGAGTGTGGTTTACTGTACTGCTCCTCATGACTTGTTCAGCTGGTTTACTTATAGCACCCAAGGTCATGCTCCCAGGGATAGTATCACCCTCAATGGGCTAGGCACTGCCACATCAATTATTAATTAAAATGTACTACAGAGTTGCCTACAAGCCATTATTTTGAGGGTGATTTCTTTAACGAGAATATTTCTTCCTAAATGGGTCTAGCTTGTGTCATATTAACATGTAACTAGCAAGCACACTGGCAAAATAGACTTTCCTAAATATCGTTTTACTTATAAAATTATAATTTCAATATCAGAGAAATAGTCATCAGATATCTTATCAATAGCTGTTCAATGTAGCTTTATTTGGAAAGGCCAACTACTAATGTTTAATAGAAAGAAAACAGTTTAAATACTTGTAATCAATTATTTAAAATAAGTTCCTGTATATACTATACACACATTTAGTAGAACCCAATAGTTACATTTCATAGAAACAGGCAAATCAAACCATAAGTTTAGAAAAGAATTGAGAGAAAGCCAAGCACTGTATAATCCAAGCACCAAGGGAGATAGAGACAAAAAGATTAGAATGAGGAAAGACTTTAAGGGTCTGGCCACAGGGAGTTTAATTATGCTTCAGTAAGTAAATAAGCAGCATGAATGGGTGCTTTTGTAAATGGGGAGATCATAAGAATGAGTATGATTCTGAGAGGTCTGATAACTGAGGTTGATGGGGTGCACGATGCAAAATCACCAAACTATATATATATGTATATATGAAAAATTGAAACATTTGTAAAATTATCACGTAAGAAAGAATGGCAAAGCCATCTTTGACTACATAGTGACTTTGATGTTAACTTAGGCTACATAAAACCTTGTATGAGAGAGAAGCAAGGCAGCACAGCTGGGGCAGACAGAGACTGAAGTACAGAGAGCTAGAGACAGACACAGACAAGAGACAGACACAGAGACACAGCAGAAAAAAGACAGACACAGAGTATATTGATGTTGAAAAAAAAAAATACTTCTAATTCCTGAAACCTCAGCACTTAAATAAATACTGTAAACCAACCTGCAATAAATAGTTAATTTCACATTTTAAAAAAAGCCCTATAGTTCGTATTAAACAAAATAAGTGTTGTTTAATATTTTGATCATATTATAATTAAGGGCTGCCTCTTCTAAAAATAGCATAATTGAATATGTGTAGGCTTAAGGTTGAATTAATTGTAGAAGTAAACCTGAGCAAATTAAAAATGACTGCAACTCTTCTAAAATTGTTCTTCTCTGGGAAATAGTTGCAAAGACTCTTAAAGAACAGATGTGGACCATGAAAGATAAAATCCCGTACATTGTCAAGGTATTCTTTTCTGGAGGCAACTGAGGATCAGCCCCTATTGGTGTAATTCTGTGAGGCAGCTGAGACCGTGATTCAGAACTATCCCATCAAAAATTTGTTAATTCTCCAACTCTCATTTCATTAGTGGACTCTGGTTTAAAAAGTTATTCATCTTCTCAGGATATCTTGCCCCTACAATGTGGAGATGTGCATGAATGTGTTTGGTTCATCATTGAGCTTTCTTTATAGTAGGGTAAATGGCTTAAGCTGAGAGAGTGAATGCTAAGGACTTTTTTGAGGTGTACTGGAATCATTTAAGATCCCCCAGCAACAGATATCTGCCATTATTGTCTTTTCCACAGAAACTTCAGTTTGAACTGGAGGTTTCACAAATGCTAACCAAGCAGTCTACCACTGCACTGCATCTTAAGACCCCACAAAAACAGATCCTTGTCTTAAAGTACACACAGAGATAGAGGGATGTGTGTGTGTGTGTGTGTGTGTGTGTGTGTGTGTGTGTGAATAGTCTGAGTAGACAGATGTCTGATAGGTGACTGATAGATGACAAATAGTTGTGTAGTATATGTAGATAAATGTTGTTCTCCAATTACATGGCATTTTGACACTTTCACTGTCCAATCTGAACTTACTAGCTTTATCTTCAATCATAAGATGTGAAGATGAAACCTAGTTCCTACATAATTTCTTACATCATTAAATCAGTTGCTAGGTTCAAAAAAATAGGTCTTCTTGTCTTCTCCAAATTACAAAACACAATTGTTCTATTTGGCAATTTACCAATGGAATCTGCCTTCTCTAGGCCACTTTAAATTTTTAATTGTGCTGCTTAGTTTTTGCCAAATTAACAGAATTTAAGTAGAGAGAAAGTCAGGTGATGAATTTCTTCTCTCAGATTGGCATGCTGGCATGTGTAGCTTATGTTTTCCTGATTAATGATTGATATGAAAGAGCTCAGCCTACTGTGCAGAGTGCCAGCCCTGGGCAGGTGGATGATTCTAAGTTGTATAAAAATGACTAATGGTTAATGCTGAAAGGCTCATGTACTGTGGACTGTGCCACCCCTGAGCAGGTGGGTGATCTTAGGATGTATAAGAAAGCAAAGGGAATAGACCAAGTAAAGCAAGCCAGTAAAAAGCTTTTCTCAATGGCTCCCACCTCACTTCCTGCCTCTAGGTTCATGACTTGAGTTCCCGCCTTGGTTACCATGGAGATGGGTTATAAATGTAAAGCAAACAAGCCCTTTTCTCCTTTAAGTTGGTTTTAGGCTTTGTTTTATCACAGAAATAGAAAACAAAGCTAGAATATATGTAAATTGACAAGACACCCCAAAATTGCTTCATGAGCCATCTTTTAGCCTACTATATGTAATCAAACACCTATATCTATACTATATATTCGATTGCAAATGTTACATGGTTTATTATTCTGCATTTCTTATGTTATTGTAAATGACCTAAAGTTACTGCATTTTGCTCATTGTTTTCTATGCTGGACAATTTCATGTCAATGTGACACAAGCTAAAGGCATTCAAGAGAAGAAAACATTGAATAAGGAAATACTTAAGATAGGGCTGTAGGGGAGTCTTTTAGAGTATTAGTTTAAATTAGCAATTGATGAGGGAGGGCCTAACACCCTATAGGTGGTGACACTATTGGGCAAGTAGTCTTGGGTTCTATAAGAAAGCAGTCTGAGCAAGCCATGGGAGGCAAGCCAGTAAGCAGCACTCCTCCATGGCCTCTGCATCAGCTCCTGCCTCCATGTCCCTGCTATGCTTTAGATTTGCCCTCATTGTTTTTGATGTGGGAGTTTGAGGGAAATAAACCCTTTTCTCTTCAAGTTGCCTTTGGCCATGGTGTTTTAGGTAACTCTAAACTAAAATCAAAATTGTATCAAGAATGGGGCATGTGACAGGCATGACCATGGTGTTTTGGGGAGGACTATGAAAGGACTTTGGGATGTTGGGCAAGAAAAGATATTGAATTCAAACATTGGTGATCTTTTGTGTGGGAATTTTAGGAGTACTGAGAGAAGTACAATCCATGAAAGCTTTGCTTGTGTCACTCCAGACAGAAGTTTGACAATTCCTTAAAGACCATCAGAGTTGTTGTACATTTGCTATTTTGAATTATGATTCTGTGATTCTGGGCAGTTGGGTCTAAAGAACCAGGCATAATAAATAAGAGACCAGCACTACTGAAATGAAACCTTTGCTTTACTAAAACAATTAAGCTGGTTACCTGGAGCTGAGGACTTAATAGTGATTAAAAAGATTAGCATCCCTGAAGTGAAATCTCCTTAGAAGTGTTTCTTGAGAATTAGAAGGCATGTTGCAGAGGTGGTCAGGGTTGAAGCTTACTCTAGCAGCTGAATTTGGTAGTGTAAGAGTCACCCAGGTGGTGCTGGTTTTGATGGCATAAAGAAATTATGGAGGGCAGCTGAGGTTTGGCTTTGTGAGAGACTAGCAGAGGACATTGGTAAAGGTGCAGACTCAGTAACAGTTGAAGACTTGAGATTAAAGGCATCACTCATAAAATTTGAGGTATGGCACCATGAAGAGAGCCCAGGAGAAGCTATTGAAAATGTAGACCAGTTTCAGCAAGAGACCCCAGTATTTTGGAAATGCCAATACCATGGGATGACCACCAAGGATAGCAGCAGCAGTGAGTAGATTCTGCCTAAGCTTAGAAAATAAGCTGTGCTTGCTGGAGAAGAGGATGAAGCCTCAAAAGTGAACCAAGGCCCTTGGAGAATTCTAGAAGACTGTAAGTGAATCACTGATATTGGATGATGAGTTTGGTTTTACTTTGATCTGATTATGACTATGCCCTGGTTCTTCTTTCTTGAAATAAGAAAGCAAACTTGTTTCTTATTTATAAAAACTGAAAGGCTGAGAGACTTTTTTTATTTAAAAGATTTTTTTTAATGTACCCACCACTGTTTCCTCTCCTTCCCTTCTTCCCAGTCATCCCTTGGCTCCCCCTACACTACATTCCTTCCTCCCATTCATTCCTCAGAGAAGGTAAGGACTCCTAGGGCCAGTCAATGTTGTCTGACATATTCAGTTGAGGTAGGACTAACCCCTCTCTCCCCGGACCCCCAGTATCAAGGCTGACTGAGAGGATCCTCAGTAGGGAATGGGCTCCAAGAAGACAGTTCATTCTCTAGGAATAAATTTTGGTCCCACAGCCAGAGGCCTCATAAATTACCCATGTCATTCAGCTGTCATTCACATTCAAAGGGCCTAATTCTGTCTCATGAAGGTTCCCCAGCTGTAAATTTAGAGTCAGGGAGCTCCAAATAGTTGAGATCAGCTGTCTCTGAGATCTTTTCATCAAAATCTTGACCTCTTTGCTCATATAATCTCTCCTTCCTCTCTTAGACTAGACTGGGAGCTCAACCCAGTGCTTACCTGTGGATCTCTGCATCTGTTTTCATCAGTTGCAGGATGAAGGTTTTATAATTATAATTACGGTGATCATCAACTTGATCATAGGGGAAAATCGGTTTAGGTAATCTCTCCACTATTGCTTGGAGTCTTAGGTAGGGTCATCTTTGTGGATTTTTGGGTATTTCCCTAGCACCAGGTTTTTTTCTAACCCCACAATGGCTCCCTCTTATCAAGGTATCTCTATAGTTGTTCTCCCTCACTGTCCCTTTCCCAACTCAACCATCCCATTCCCTCATGTTCACTTCCCATATCCCTGCACTTAGCTCCTTTCCCTACTTTTCCAATTTACTCAGGATATCTTCTCTATTTCCCCTTATTGGGGGGGGGTGTCATCCATAGATGTCTCTTTTAGGTTCCTCCTTGTCACATAGCTGCTCAGGAGTCATGGGTTGAAGACTGGTTATCCTTTGCTTTATGTCTAAAATCCACATACCATGTTTTGACAAAGAAACCAAAATACACAATGAAAAAAAAAAACACTTCAACAAGTGGTGCTGGCAAAGCTGGATGGTGGCATTTAGAAAAATGCAAATAGACCCATATCTATCACCCTGAAAAAAACTCAAGTCCAAGTGCATCAGAGATCTCAACATAAACTCAGTTACATTGAACCTGATAGAAAAGAAAGCAGGACACAGCCTTGACACATTAGCATAGGAGACCACTTCCTAAATATAACTCAGTAGCATAGACACTGAGGGCAACAATTAGTAAATGGGACTCAGTTACTGGAACTGAGTAACTTCTGCAAATCAAAGAACATGGTTAAGAAGACAAAATGACAGCCTAAAGAATGGAAAAAGAGTTTCACCAACCCTTCATCTGACAGAGGACTTATCTCTACAATATAAAGAACTCAAAAAACTATAGATCTAAAAACCAAACAACCCAATTAAAAAAAATAAGGTACAGAGATAAATAGAGATTTTTCTTTTTTTCCTGCTTTAATTGTATTTTGAAAATCAATATCAAACTTTATATAAAAAAGTAAAACATTCAGAATAGATAAAAGACCAAAACAACAACAAACCAAAAACACATACAGTAATAAAACTTCTCTTTTCTCTAAAATACATGAAACATAAAAAATAAAATCTAAATCTCCCCAGGCCAGGTTAGGCTTAGCTACAGATGAAGAAAGCACAGTAGGTCACAGCTAATGCTCACGGATACACTATGGCCACCACAATAGAGATTTTTCAACAGAAGAATCTCAAATGGCCAAAAGACATGTGAAGAACTGATCAACCTCCTTAGCCATCAGAGAAACAAAAATCAAAAAACTCTGAGATGCCATTTTACACATGTCAGAAAAGCTAAGATCTAAAACTGTGATGACAGCCTATACTACAGGAGATGTGAAGTAAGGGAATAGTCCTTCACTGATGGTGGGAACATAAACTTATACAGCCATTTTGGAAATCAATATAGTGATACCTCAGAAAATTGGGACTCGATCTGCTCAAAGATACAAAAATATCAGTCTTGGGCATATACCAAAGGATGCATATTCTTACTCAAAAAACATTTGCTCACCTATGCTTATAGCAGCATTATTTGTAATGATAGGATCTTGAAACAATCTAAATGTCCCTTAACTAAAGAATGGACTTTAAAAAAATGATACGTTTACACAATGGAGTACTACTCAGCAGTTGAAAAATTTTTAATTAAATAAAAAAACGACATCCTGAAATATGCAGTCAAATAGATAGAACTAGAAAATATCATTCTGAATGAGGTAATACAGACTCAGAGAGACTTTTGATTTTAAAAAGATGCTTTCTATTTTAAAAGAAGCTTGGGGATTTTTAAAATGACTAAATTTTTAAAATAAATTTGTAAGATCACAGACCTTTTTAAGTGTGTAAAATGTTTAATATTGTAATGTTTATATTCATATATGACCTTGGGGATGAACAAGAAAGAAAGGTTGTGCTTTACAGTAATGTATTTGTGTTTGAAGCTGACAAAGAATGAATTGTACTGGATAGTTCTATGTCAATTTGACACAAGCTGGTCATCTAAAATAAGGGAACAAAAATTAAGAAAATATCTTCCTATGATGGGGACTGTAGGCAAGTCTTTAAAACATTTTCTCATTTAGTGATTAGAAGTATGGTCCACCCTACCCCTGAGTGGGTGGCATCATCCTTGGGCTGGTTGTCTGGGGTTCCATGAGAAAGCAGGCTATGCTGTCCAGAGGCTGCCAGCCATTATGCAGCACCCCTCCATGGCCTCTGCATCTATTCTTGCCACCAGGTTCCTAGGCTGCCTGAATTCCAACTTTCACTGCTTTTAAAGATGAACTATTATATGGGAGTGTGAATGAAATAGTTTTTTCTCCCCAAGATTCTTTTGGTCTTGATGTTTCACCCCAGCAATGGTAGCTAAGACATTTTCCAGTTTAGTTCTGGCTTATATCATAACCTCAGTAAACCACTGAAAGAATGAATAAAAAGTAATCTTTTGTCTTTCACCTGTAATAATAATTTGAGTTTATACTGATTTATATTAAGGAAAAAAATTCTAAGAGAGAAAGCTGGTACAGCACTAGGTAAGTCTTACATAGTTCTGCATTGGTTTTATGTTTTTATTGGCTTTTCAATGCTATTGACAATACTTTTAGAATCATGGGACCATTAGAGAAAACTAGATGAATATAGCCTTTGCTTACTTTATAAGCAGTTGATATAACCAAAATATTGTCTTAGTGTTTGAAAACCTCTTTATTTTCATAGAGTTATCATTTGTTCTCTTAAAAACACCGTAGTATGTGACAGTTCATGTAGTGTAATTAATTATTTTGAGTACTGGTATATGAAGCACAATTGTCTTGAAACTTTGGCTTCATTTAGAAGTCATAACTCTGATGCATATGGAAATGTTCTTCATCTCCTTTCCACATTTGTCCATTGTGTGCAAAGTCATCTGCTTCATTTGTTTACATTAGAAATTGCTGATATATGCTTTTTCTGCCTTTTAAGTTACCCTGTAATAAATTTTACACTTTTACAATAATCTCAATTGTTCATTTCTCACCATAATTTACACTATTTTCCCAACTTTTTCCATTATGTTGAAAAACGTCCAAATCTACTTGATAGGTAAATTTTTTAATGCAGTAGGTTTTGTAATTAGTATTTATAGCAAAGTAAAATTATGTTTTTCTCAGATTGTGTTAAAATGAAAGCTCACCTTGAGATTTCATTTCAATGTTTTCATGAAGTATGTAATATGTCTTTATTTGGATATTAAATCTTTGTGGTTTATAAAAATTAAATGATCATTTAGAGTTAAATTTTCATTTAATGTATGGAGTTTCTTCTCCCAATGTGTCACAAACACCATCAAGGTACTGAAATATACAACAGTCAAAAATAAATAATTCAACAGAATTATTAAGAAAGAAATAAGGGAAACATTACAATTTATAATAGCTGCAAATAACATTAAATACCTTGGAATAACTATAACAAAAGAAGTAACAGATCTATTTGACAAAAAACTTTAAATCACTGAAGAAAGAAATTGAAGAGGATATCAGAAAATGAAAGATCTCCCATGTTCCTGGATAGGTACGATCAACATAGTAAAAATGGAAATTCTACCAAAAGCAATCTACAGATTCAATGCACTTCCCATCAAAATCCCATCACAATATTTTATGGACCTTGAAAGAACAATACCCAACTTCATTTGGAATAACGGGAAATCCAGGATTGCCAAAACACTTTTGCTCAACAAAAGAACCTCAGGAGGCATCACCATCCCCTACTTCAAGTTATACTATAGAGCTACAGTAATAAAAACAGCCTGGTACTGGCATAAAAGCAGAGTTGTGTAACAATGGAATCAAATTGAGGATCTGAGCATTAACCCAAAAACCTATTAACAGATGATCTTTGACAAAGAAGCCCAAAATATTCAGTGGAAAAAAGATAGTATCTTTAACAAATGGTGTTGGCATAGCTGGATGGTAGTGTATAAAAAAATACAAATAGATCCAAGCCTGTCACCCTGCACAAAACTCAAATCCAAGTGAATCATCAACATAAAGCCAGCCACACTGAACTTGATAGAAAAGAAAGTGAGAAATATCCTCCAACAAATTGGCACAGGTGACCACTTCCTTAATATAATACCAGTAGCATAGACACGCAGAAGAACAATCAATAAGTGGTACCTCCAAAAACTGAGAAGCTTCTGTAAAGCCAAGGACACTGTCAATAGGATAAAACGACAGCCTACAGAATGGGAAAAGGTTTTTATCAACCCTATAAGTGATAGAGAACTGATCTGTAAAATATATAGAGAACTCAAGAAACTAAAGCCCAGCACCTTGTATAACCCAATCAAAAATGGGGTTCAGATCTAAAAAGGGAATTCTCAGCAGAAGAATAAACAATGGCTGAAAGACACTTGAAAATTTGCTCAACATCTTTAGCCCTCAGAGAAATGCAAATCAAAACAACTTTAAGATACCACCTCCCACCTGTCAGATCGGCTAAGATATAAGGCACAGATGACAGCCTATGCTGAAAAGGATGTGGAGCAAGGAGAACACTCCTCCACTGTGTTAGTGTAAGCTTGTTCAGCCACTCTGGAATGCAGTATGGTGGTTTCTCAGAAAACTGGGAATCAATCTCCCCACGGATCCAGCAATACCTCTACTGGGCATACACCCTAAAGATGCACAGTCCCACTCCAAAGGCATTAGCTCAACTATGTTCAGAACAGCATTATTTGTAATAGCAAGAACCTAGAAACAACCTAGATGCCCCTCAACTGAAGAGTGGATTAACAAACTGTGGTACATCTACACAATGGAGTACTATTCAGCTCCATGATATCTTAAAATTTGCAGGTAAATGGATGAATTTAGAGAATATCCTCCTGAGTGAGTGAGGTATCATAAACCCAGAAAGATAAGTAGGAGATGTACTCATTCATTAGTGGACTCTAAACAAAAGAGCAAAAGCAAAGCATGTCCAAGCTGCAAACCACAAACACTGAACATCTTGAGATCTGAAACACCTTGGACCAACACCTTGGATGCCATTTCTTCCAGAGGAACACCTGACCCAGTTTTGATGTTGGGGTAAGGAAAGTGGACCTGCCAGGAGTGGATGCTGAACTTAGCCACATTGGGACCTTGGGACCTCCTGCCCTTGCTGGGGAGGAGATAAAGTGATGTGGACAAGAGAGATTGACTGGAAGGGGCGGGAGGGGGAAGGGAGCTTGAACAAGGGTATACACAGATTAAAAATGTGACTTTATTCATAATAAAACAGTAAATGAAATATACAAGTTAATTAACAAAATTATTCATGAATCCTATCTAAACTTTAAATCTTTTATGGACATTATTTGAAATAGTTGTGATTTATACTTATTTTATTAAATAAAATTATGGTGACAATTGGTGAAGGTTTAATGGTTAAACTCTTTACTATATACACATGAAGACAGACCTGAGTTCAGATGCTCAGTACCCAAAGGTAGCATCTAGTAATCTTAGTTCTGGAAATATGGAGAAAGCTGTTGGTCCTGATGTTTCACCACAACAATGGTAGCAAAGACATTCTTCAGTCTGAGTTCTGGCTTATATCATATTCTCAGTAAACCAATGAAGAAATAAACAGAAAAGGGATTCATTGACTGTATTCAGTGAAAGACCCTTTCTCAAAAATAAACAAATAGATAGATAAATAAACAAATAAAAAGTGGAGAGAAAGACAATCACATGCACACATGTAGCACATACATACATTCACACACACACAGTCACATGTTTGCACACCTATTAATAGCACAAGAGCTATTAACCTTATCAGGAGTATATTATATCAGCTTCTAGAAATATTTGAGCTACTCAGATAGAAAATATTTCTTAAAGTGTGAGTATGAATGACCAAATAGATATTTAGAAATAAAGGGAATACTTATTATAGTTCAAAAATCCATACTTGGAAAATATTAGATGAATCCGTGCGTTTAACTTTATCTATAACATAATGAATCTACTACCATGTGACGTGCATTAACAGTTTTACATTGCACATCTTTTTCTTCCACTTTTTCTTCAGCTGTAAGCACAAGATGTACCTTGAAAGGCTGCCAAACACCAGCATCATTATCCCATTTCACAATGAAGGCTGGACATCCCTCCTGCGAACCATACACAGTATAATTAACCGAACCCCAGAGAGTCTGATAGAAGAGATCATTCTAGTCGATGACTTCAGTGATAGAGGTAAGCTGCACTAGTGACATTTTGTCTGAGGCTGTAATTGCACATAATTGTGAAAAGAGAAACAGTGAGATGGCTTCTTTCCCATCCCATGGATAAGGTAAGTTTTACCTGTGTTGTGATTGCATTAAAAAAAATGTTGGCCAGCTGACTATGTGGTTTTCCTCATCATAATCTTGACCACCTTGCTCAAATAACCTCTCCATTCTCTCTTTGGCTGGACTGGGAGCTCAACCCAGTGCTTAGCTGTGGTTCTCTGCATCTGCTTCCAACAGTTGCTGGATGAGCTATTGCAAGTTCACTAACTCTGAAATGACATGTGGGGAATCAGCACAGGTGTTAACTAAGCCCTCTGAATGTGGTTGACAGTCAAAGGGAGTGGGCAGTTTTGGGGGTCTCTGGCAGTGGCACCAGAGTTTATTCTTAGTGTATAAACTGGCTTCTTGGAGCTATTGCCTATAGAGGAATTGCTCAGCATTAACACTAGAGCATGGGGCTTGGTACTACATCAATTGGATATGCCCAACCACAATGAGTGGCTCTGGGAGTCCTTATCTTTCCTGAGGAATGGATGTGGGCATGGAAATGCGGAGGAAAAACTTAGAAGAGGGGAGGGAGGGAGAATAGTGCTGGGTATGTTAAAAAAAATTAAGAAAAAAATGTTGTCCAAGTGGAAAAGAAACATAATGAGAATGTGTTACCATGGGAGATGTTGTTGGTAATAAGAAATTTATTTTGAATTCTGTTGGAAATCAGATAGTACTTGGGAAATTGCCTGAAGCTCTACTTCTAGGCATGATAAACCTGGAAACAATGCTGTGACAGGCACCTGTCAATAGAGAGTTACTCAAGTAAGTCTCCAAAGTGTGTCTATTTCTGAACGGCAATGTGTCTTGTTATTTACTAATTTGATGTATTCTTCAGAGTATGCTTGTGTGATTTCACAAACATTGCAAGTTCCCAGCAACATGGCTAAATGTTGGTAAATTTATTTACCCAGGGTTTCAGTTTCTTTTTTTTTTTTTATCATGTCTGAGCATCACAGAAACATTTTTCTATAGCAGCATTAAAAAAACCTAACATATTATTAATGATTACCATCTAGGTAAAACACAATTTAGCTCAAAAGACAGTGGGTAAAATTATAAAATGTTTGCCACAAGTTGGAATTCTCAACTGATATTTGGTTGAAACAAGGAATTAACAACACAGAGACAGGGAAGTATATCTCAGTGCACAAAAATAGATAAAAAGTTTTTAAGGCATTCATATATTTGTAACTATATTTTTCATAATATACTGCACTTCATAAAATTGCTTTAATTATCATGGCATCTCCAAGAAAGAGTGGCAATAAATTATTTTTTTGCCAATATTATTATTTTATCCTAGAAGAAATAATAAAGCTGAATTGTTGTTCTAGAAATTACATGTGCAACAAAGGATGATGTTTTCACAGTATCTAAAAGTTATATAAAAGAATGTTTATATGCTATTTTCAGGAGAATTGACTTGAAACACTGATAGGGTGATTGTCCAAGATCAAAAGTTTGTGTACTTTTTAATTTCAGAAGTGAACAATATCAATGTTCATATTTTTTCATGTAAGAGGCCACATTGGTCATTTCTGTTTGATTTTACAGTGGTTTTGCCATGCTGTTGCTTGTGAAAAGTAGACATTTTATGCTATATCAGAATTAAATGCAATGTATAAAACTGCAATAGTCAGATATCTCTAAAAATTAAATAGTGCACTATTTTATTATAATGTTAAATTTTTCAAAGGAGCCATATTTATCTCAGATAAACACAACCATTTAAATAAATCTAAAACTTTGTTTTTAAAAAGTAGAAAAATGCAATAAAATCCAAGTTTGCAGATCACCAAGTAAATGTTCTTTAGGCTTGGCTGGTGGCAGATGATATTAGGCAGTATATGTGTGGGTAATTTTCTGCATAATTAACTTTATCTTGGTAAACTGTTTATCATGACAAAATTTTTACCCTGTGGTACCACAGTAGGAAATTTATGACAGTAAATAATGTGACTTTTGAGCATAGTTTGCAGAATATATTCAGACACATTACAACTGAAATTCTATAGATGAGGATAATCGGTGGCACTTAAATTTCTTAGCTCCAAATTACTCTTGTCTTTGGTGCAGTAACTACTTTGCATTAACTATTTTTTTCCTGTTCCAGTGATTAGTGGGGTGGTACACATATCAAGCAATAGAAACACGACCACTTATGACAGCAATGGTGATCTTTCTCTTTCTTATTGGAATGTTTTTACAAGGCAAATGGTCAAATGCTTATGCAAAGATTTTACTTAAATATTCTGTTCATTTTATTACCTGTTTCATTTTCTGATGATTTTTTAATCAGAGTCCTTCTTGTTTCCTCAGCTTTACCCAAATCTTCTCTATAGTATGAAGTTTCTGGCCCCAACTAGCCTTGAGATCTGGATCTGCCCACAGCTGCTTAGCTCTGCCTAGCCCTGAGCTCTGGACTAGCAGTCCCAAAATTCCAAAGAAACATGCAGAAGCTTATATTAATTAGATGTTGTTTGGCCTGTGTCCCAGGCTTGTTGCTAGCTAGCTCTCAAATCTTCACCCATTTCTACTAATCCATGTCTTGCCACATGTCTCATGACTTACCTGAGTTCCTTTATATCTTCCTCTCAGTGGCAGCTCCCAGAGTCTCCCTCTAACTCCACCCTCCTTCCGCTTTATATATGCTAGGATTTCCCATCTGCTTCTAAGATGTCTTACCATAAACCTAAACAGTTCCTTTGTTATCCAGAAATAATTCAAAGCATACAGAAAGACATCCCACATCACTACTCCACTTCTACTCACTGAGTTTATGTTTTCTCTCCTGTCTCTCTCTTTCTTCATAGCTCAAAAACAGCAATGCCAATAAAAGAAAATGTGTAAATCCAAAGCAAACAAATAATCAAACCAAATATGGCAAAACAAGCAAACAAACAAAAATGAGACAAAAGCACACATTAAAAAAAAAGTCAAATTTATTCTACAGACGATTCCTGGGCATAGGCTCTGGTTGATATACCCAGTAGCTCTCCATTGGAGAAAATACAGCTGAAAGTCACATTTTGTAATGAAATGCTAAACTAAACAATGAAATAAATAAGTTTAAAAATGCCACTATAATTTTGTATTTTACACTTAAGAAATTATGTAAAACTAGAAGATATTTTTCATTTTCATTTTTTTTCATATTGAGATATGATATATTTGTGATAATTTTTTATTTGGTAGGTATATTATAATCCTATTTTATATAATTTATTCCTACTAACTACTTCTCACTGCACTACACTGAGTAAGTAACTTTTCAGAGCCATACCCGTTTTATTCAAAAGAGAGGATAGTATGTCTCCCCATGTAAGTTACGATGAGGAAGAATGTATGTATCTTGGGTGGTCAGATGACCAAGTGATATATGGAATGAACAGCTCAGATATTTTTGTTTCGCTTTGCTTGTACCATAATTTCCTATACAACTCTAAAATATTTCTATTCTTTTTTAAGAATATGATTGTAATTTCATCAAATACACTCCACAAAGTTTATATTTATTTATCAATCTCTCTATTCATCTGTCAACAAACTATTTCCAGAAACAAATTATGTGAAATATGTATGATGAACTAGTTATGGCAATTCTTAAGTTTTGGAAACTTTTGAAGTATCTTAAACAGAAGGAATCATCCATATTAGATTACTAATTCATTATAAACATGTTAAGTAAATAATAAGATCCCAAGAATTTAATAAATTGGAAAGCATGATGTTTGACAATGTTCTGCAAATGGGCTTACAGGCATGTTTATCAGAATATTTCCCAAAAAATGATTTTTACCATGATAAAGTAAGTAAGATATACTAAGGCTGGTCTTACTCCAAAGCCTTGAAGACTAGAGCTACATCCATCCTTCTTTTTACTTGACATATCTATATAGATATCCTACTAATGCTATGATTGACAGCATACTGATAAGGATATTTATATATCAGCATGCATTAGCTTTATATAATTTCATAAATTGCAACCTTCTATCACTTAAAAGTGTTCCCTTATACACACAAACCCTTTTAAACTCAAAATAAGTAAGCTAGACTAATTTAAAGTCCATAAAGATATAGGGCATCTGTTGGTTTCCTTAAGAAACTCATTTCTGAACTTTTATACTTTATATTCTGTAATACATTCCAGCCCTAGTTTCTTTCAGTATGCAACCTCACTCCTAACCAGCATACACTTTGTGGATATTCTACAATGTTCTTCAGCCAAAGGCAATAAAAGTTTGACAAGACTTAATCAAAATTCTCTGCCCTATATTTTAGGTGTTCAATGTCAACAGAATAGTGATATATGAAAAAATAAGGTCTGGCAATATTTTAGCTATATTAGTAGCTTATGTATAATATCACTTGGATATACCTATTTCTAATACATATATGTATTACAGTAATTGGCAAATTCTGTTACAAAGAAAACACTAAAATACCATATAGTTATGAATAATTCTGTTTTATTATTGTGTGGTTTTCTCAAAAATCTGCCTATGTATGATTGACCTAGTTCTCAAAACTCATTTTTTTTTCAAGTAACGATCATACCCAGGAATTCTCAGTTTAGGTATTTTCTGCAAAGCAATATTGATGAAAAACTATTATTTTAGTCTTAGAAAATAAGCATACCATCTCTAAAGCATTAAGTTTGATGATGCCTGCAGCTAATTTTTCAAACAACCTCTGCCTTGTTTTTACAATTTAATGCTCACATTTTTAACAGTGAGGGTGTAACTTTGCTCCAACTAAGCTCATAGAGGTACATTTTACAACTTAACTTGAGGCCTCCAACAAGGTTTTATGATGGCTTTAAAGCAGGAGTAATCCCAGGCTTATCTCCAAATTCCAGGCAACCTTAACCGTATCCCATGGAAACTGTTAAAATGTGTGAAATAAGCTGGGACTTATCCTTGGAGATTGGATGTGTTTAAACCAGACAAATCTATAAACTTTGTATGCTTAGTCAAGTGCAAGTCCAAGTTAGGGGTAGTCAGAGGACTACAGACACATTTCTGTCAACACAACATACATGTGGATGTTTCACTTTGCATCTATGAACATATACAAAAGCACATCTATACATACACACACTCACATATTATTGCCCTTGCCTGTTTTAAGCTTCATTGTGAATCTATGTAGACAGTTCATGTTTGTATTTCAGAGAGAACTATTCTTTGCTTGCTAGATGGGAGGAAAAGCCAGAGACCTCAATTCCTTTCACAAGATGGCAATTCAAAACACTCAAAGTTTGAAAAACTCCAACTTACTTTTCCCTAGATTCTCTAGACTGTTGTGGGATATGTTTACACCATGTGAAGATGTATCTATATCATGCCAAACCTGCCAAATGCACCAGATTGGTATAATAATGAGCTGAGTAGCCAATAGATAGGCAGGAGAGGATAGGTTGAACTTCTGGACAAAAATAGGAGCTGTGGGTGAAAAGAAAATAGGCAGGTTGTTTTGACAAGCCAGATATGGAGGGAGTTGGAAATACAGAATGGAGGAAAGATAAAGAGCCATGTGACAGAATGTGGATTAATAGAAACAGGTTATTTTAAGTTATAAGAGCAATTTGGGAACAAGCCTAAGCTAAGGCCTAGCTTTCTTAAGTAAAAAGAAATTTCCATGTCATGATTTTAGGACTGACGATCCAAAGAAAGACCTGTTACGTTAAACTGTTCCTGCCAAACATGTGGTCCATGGGACAGCAGCTTCACCATCATCTTGAAGCTCTTTAGAAATTCAAGATCTCAGATTTTCCTCAAATAAATTAGATTCTTCATTTAAGTCAGAGCAATTTTACCTGACTTAAAGTATAAATTACTGTCATAATCTCAAGTTTGAGACTGAAACCACAGTGATAACATTGATGAATAAGTAGCATCCATTCTAAAGGTTCTCTTTCAGAAAATATATTTGTATACATGCTAATAAGAACAAGCTTCTACTTGCTTGTATTGCTGAGTATATAATTAACATCAGATTCTCAGGTCTAAAATGAGCAGTATTATTTTATGTAATGTTAACCCATTACCTTTCTTTACTAGATCTTGTCATGTACATGAATCTCAGATCTCTGTCTTACCTTGTTATGAAAGAATTTTTAAGTGAATTTATGTTCAGTGATACTACCTGTTCCTTGAAAAATTTCTCCTTTTGTTTTATAAATAATATCTTCAGTATACTATGTCTGTCATACTATGGAATTAGTCAGTAATTCTGCATGCCAAACTCCAAAAGAAAAATGCATTGCTGTATAGGTAAAGTACTTTATATATATGAAAGTTTGTGTGAAGAGCCTTACTATCATAAAGTCACAGACTTCACTTCATTGTTTATAAAACTCCAAAATAGCATTAATATTTTTAATGGCTGCGTGAATAACGATGATGTGTCCTGAATTTTAATACCCATTTTGTATCATTACTTTTAAGTGTGCATTAGATCACTTGAGTAGACATGAATAGAGAAATCAGCTAGCACAATCTTCCTAACTACTCATAAAGGAATGATATAATCAAAATGAGAAGGTTGTGAAACAGATGAAGAATATTAATGTGTTTTATATGATTAAATGCTAACATTAAAGTGCATATAAAACTTCTGAGATGACATTCAACAAAAATATATTAGTGTGGGCATTCCATCAGACCACAAGACAGATACTTTATATGTTAAAGCTATCTTAGAATTATGTAGATTAAGTATTTGTATTGGAAATTGTTAGGATAATTTATTGTACATCAAAATATGCTGTCAAGCTTAATACTAAGAAGTAGTAAGAACCAATAGAATCTTATAAATTACAGCTTTTTGCCTTTATGTTTAGATATTCAAAACTGTTCACTGAAAACCTGAACCAAAATTGTTCTGAAGTCTGATGTTTGCAGGTCATATACCATAGGATTGATAGGTACTCGGAGTAAAGTAATTATTAAAAAACCCAATCAGTTTACCTTCCTCACTGTGAGAGATCCAGGATGCTGAGTGGCAGTGCTTTCTGTCACCATAAATGCTGTAGTAATGTGCTCTCAAAGGCAGAATGTAATTAACCTACAATACATAGGAAAGAAAGCAGGAAAAAATACAAAATGCACAACACATGAGTAACATTTTTTGCATTCATAAAATAAGAGTATTATCTTCTAGTTGGAGCCTGTTTCAAATAAAATTTGAGTCTGAGGACCTGCATTGTTTTTCCTTTGTGTGTGGGGAGAGGAGTCAGGGGTGATAGTCTCTCCTTCTTACTTTTGGGTTAAGCATCTAATTTCATGCAATGCCTCTTTGTGCAAAGGAAACAAAAAAAATTGACTTGCTAATACCTTCAACTTAGAGTAAGTTTTTGTTTTCCATTGTTTCTTCTAATTTGTAAATGCAATAACCCTGTAGTTTCAGGGATGTTTCTAAGAATTTTAACTTTCCAGTCCTCATGATATGTCTGCAAAACTTTCTATGTCCTTACTGAAATCTCTCATAGGTGGATGCTTATGTAACAGAGTGGGATAAGGATTCTTTAAACATTATTATGGTATGTTTCTAATAACGTTTCAGGAGTTTGTCTTTAAGACAGACATTAAAAATAGTTACTTGGAAATAATAGTCTTTTTTTCTTTTTAAAAATCACTTATTTTATTTTAGTTTGTAAAAAAATAAAAAATTCCCTTACCCACTACTGCTCCCTCTCCTTCCCCTTCTCCCAGTCATTGCCCCGCCTCTCCCCTCCTCCTCACTCCCAGAAAAGGCAACAAATCACAAGGTGAGTCAACTTGGTATGACATATTCAGCTGAGGTAGGACTCAGTCTCTAACCTATGTATCAAGGCTGAGAAAAGTGTTTGCACACTAGGCAAGTGCTTTGAGAAGCCAGTTCTTGGAAAGATTCTGGTCAAATTGCAAGAGGCTCCATAAGTTTCCCATGCCTTTTGACTGTCATCTACATTCAGAGAGTTCAGATTCATTCCATGAAGATTAGTCCTCTGTTATTTCAGGGTCTGCAATCTCCCAACATTACAGGACTGACTGCTCCATGGATCTCCACATTGTGATCCTGATCCCTTTGCTCATGTAATCTCTCTTTCCTATCTTTAGCTGGGCCACTAGCTCAGCCTGGTATTTAGTTATGGATCTATGCATCTGCCTCCATCAGCTGCTAGATGAAAGTTCTATATGGCAATTAGGGTGATCATTCATATGATAACAGGGAAAAGCCTGTTTAGGCACCCTCTTCACTATTGCTTAGAGTCCTAGCTGGGCTCATCTTGTGGGTTTTCGATGTTCCTTATTGTCAGGTTTCTCTCTACTTCTATAATGACTCCTTCTATCAGGATATCAACTTCTTTGCTCTCCCTCTCTATTGCTCCCCCCACCCCACTTCCTGTTCTACCATCCCAATCCTCTCAAGTTATTTTCTTACCTCCCCTAGATCTAAATTTTCTCAAGAGATCTTCTCTATTTCCCCTTCCCAGGAGCATCTATGAATATTTTTCTTAACTTTTTTCTGTTACTTGGCTGCTGGGAAGGGTGTGGATTGTAGCCTGATTTTCTTTTGCATTACATCTAAAATCCACTTATTAGTGAGTACATACCATGACTGGCTTCTGGGTTTTTGTTACCTCACTCAAGATGATATATCCCCTATCCATCCATTCAGGTTGTCATTTATTTTCTGCTGAGTAGTACTCCATTGTGTAAATGTACTACAATTTTTTAATCCATTCTTCAGTTAAAGGGCTTCTAAGTTTCCAGGTTTTGGCTATTACAAATAATGCTGCTATGAATATAGTTGAGCTAATAACCCTGAAGTAAGAATGTGCATCCCTTGGATATATGCCCAACAGTAGTATTACTGAATCATTTGGGTAGATTAACTTTAGTTTTCTAAGGAGCCACCATATTTCCAAAGTACAAGTTTACAAGTTTAGACCCCCACCAACAATGGAGGAGTGTTCCACATTTCCTCCAGCATAGGGTGTCATCTGTGTTTTGATCTTAACCATTATGACAGGTGTAAGATGGTATTGAACAGTTGTTTTGATTTGCATTTCTCTGGTGGCTAAGAATGTTGAACAGTTCTTTAAGTGTCTTTCAGCCACTTAGAATTTTTCTGTTGAGAATTTCCTCTTTAGCTTTGTACCTCATTTTCCAATTGAGTTCTTTGGTTTTTTACCCCTAGAGTCCTGAATTCTCTATGTATTTTAGAAATCAGTCCTCCTTCAGATGTAGAGTTGGTAAAGATCTTTTCCCACTCTGTAATTTGTCATTTTGTCTTGTTGACTGTGTCCTTTGCTAACAGAAACTCCTTTATTAACTGTTCTTAGTGTCTGTGCTCCTGGTGTTATATTGGTATTGTATTTAGAAAGTGGTATCCTGTCCCAATGTGTTCAAGTGTATTTCCCACTTTTTTTCTATCAGATTTAGTATAATTTGGGTTTATATTTAGGTCTTTGCCCCACTTGGATTTCAGTTTTGTGCAGGGTCATAGATATGGATCTATTTGCATCATTCTGCATTGTGCCAGCACAACTTGTTGAAGATGCTATCTTTTTTCCATTGTATATTTGTCAAAAATCAGTTGTTCATAGCTGTGTAGATTAATTTCAATGTCTTCACTTCAATTCCATTGATCCACAAGTCTATTTCTATGCCAGTACCAAACTGTTTTATTACTATAGTTCTATAGTACAGCTTAAGTCAGGGATGGTGATGCCTCCTGAAGTTCTATTATTGAACAGGATTGTTTTCACAATCCTGGTTTTCTTGTTATTCCATATGAAGTTAAGTATTATTCCTTCAAGATCTGTGAAGAATTGTGTTGGGATTTTGGTGGGGATTGCATTGAATATATAGAGTACTTTTAGTAAGCTTGCCATTTTTACTATGTATCGTACCTATCTAGGAACATGGGAGATCTTCTTCAATTTTTTTTTTCCTTCAGTGACTTAAAAATTCTTGTCATACAGGCTTGTCACTTCATTGGTTAGAGTTACCCCAATATATTTAATGCTATTTGCAGGATTTAAAAAGTGTGATATTTCCCTGATTTCTTTTCAGTCCCTTTATCATTTGTGTATAGGAGGGCTATTGATTATTTTGAGCTAATCTAGTACCCTCTTACATTGTCGAAGATGTTTATTAGCTTAGGAGTTTCCTGGTAGAATCTTGGAGGTCAGTTATATATACTATCATATCATCTTCAAATAGTGACAGTTTGACTTCTTTCTTTCCAATTTGTGTCCCTTGATCTTTGTTTTCTTTTTTGTTATCTTATTGCTCTAGCTAAAACTTGAACTATATTGAATATATATGGGGAGAGTGGGCAATCTTGTTTCATTCCTGATTTTAGTGGGATTGTTTTGAGTTTCTCTCCATTTAATTTGATACTAGTAGACAGATTTTTTTTTATTATGTTTAGATATTTTCATTGTATCCCTGATTGTTCCAGGACATTTATAATGAAGGGGTGTTGAATTTTGTCACAGGATTCTTTGGCATCTAATGACATGATCTTGCAGTGTTTTTCTTTCAGGTTGTTTATATAATGGATGACATTGACAGTTTTTCATCTGTTGAACCATCCCTGCATCTCTGGGATAAAGTCTACTTGGTTATGGTAAATGATTCTTTCATATATTTTCTCCAATTTTGTTGCCCATATTTTATTGAATATTTTTGTATCAATGTTCATGAAGGACATTTTTCTTTAATTCTCTTTCTCTGTTGCATCTTTGTATGGATTAGGTGACAGTAGCCTCATAAAGGAGTTTGGGAATGTTTCTTCTGTTTCAATTGTGTGAAACTATTTGAGGATTATTGATATTAGTCTTTCTTTGAAAATCTGTTAGGATTCTGTGCTGAAGCTATCTGGTCATGCACTTCTTTTGGTTGGGATACTATTAATAACAACTTCTATTTCCTTGGGGATTATAGATCTATTTAGGTCATTTATCTGGTCTGGATTTAATTTTGGCAAATAGTACCTGTTCAGAAAGCTGTTCATTTCTTTTAGGTTTTCCAATTTAGTGAAAGCTTTTGAAGTATGGAATATTAATTCTCTGAATATCTTTGATGTCTGTTATATCCCCCCTTTTTTTCTGATTTTGTTTATTTGGATACTCTTTCTCTCTGACTTTTGGTTAGTTTAAATAAGGGTTTGTCTACCTTGTTGACTTTCGCAAAGAACAAACTCTTTGTTTCATCGATTCTATGCATAATTTTCTTTGTTCCAATTTTATCTTTTTTTTTCATTTTTAAAAGAAATTATTTATTTTTTAAGGATTAAACACAATTGGCAATTTTTTTAACCAAATTAAACAAAAAAGGAAAAACCTACTTCAATAGAACTAGAAATTGAAAGGTAAACATTGTAATAGATAAGAATGAAATACCAGAAAATCATAAGGACATACATTTTAAATTTGTTTTGATAAATTGAAGATTCTGAAAAAAGCTGGTGAGTTTTTAGATAGCAGAATTAACCAAAATTCAATGAATGATTTTAACAAATGCATACTTTGTAACCTTGAAATATTTAAAATACTAATAAAATCCTCCATACTAAAAATAAAAAACAGCAATAACAGAAACAAACACAAGAAATATGGACTTACAACAGAATTCTACTATAACTTAAGAAACTAATTTTAGCCCTGAGTTTGAGTATTTCCTGCCATCTACTTCTTCTAGGTGTGTTTGCTTCTAATTGCTTTAGAGCTTTTGGCTATGCTGTTAAGTCTATTGAGTAAAATTTCTCCAAGTTTTATTTATTTATTTATTTATTTTTTTTATGTAGGCATCTCATGCTATGAATTTTTCTCTTAGCACTGCTTTCATTGTGCCCCGTAAGTTTGGGTATGTTGTGGATTCATTTTCATTAAATTCTAGGAAGTCTTTGATATTTTCCTTACTTCTTCCTTGATGCAAAAGTGGTTCAATTGAGAGATGTTCAGTTTCTATGAGTATGTAGGCTTTCTGTGGTTTGTGTTGTTGTTGAACTCTAACTTTAGTCAACCGTGGTCTGGTGGTCTGATAGGATATGAGGAGTTATTCCCATTTTTTGCACTGAATATCTATTGATATTTGCTTTATGACCAAGAATATGGTCAATTTTAGAGTAAGTTCCATAAGGTGCTGAGAAAAAGGTATGCTCCTTTGTGTTTGGGTGAAAAGTTCTGTATATGTCTATTAAGTCCATTTGAGTCATAATATCTGTCAGATTTTTTATTTGTCTGTTAAGTTTCTGTCTGGTTGACCTATCCATTGGTGAGAGTGGGGTATTGAAGTCTCCCACTTTTAATGTGTGGTGTTTGATGTGAGATTTAAGCTTTAAATATACTTCTTTTACATATGTAGGTGCCTTTATGTTGGGGGCACAAATGTTCAGGATTGAGAGTTCATCTTAATGGATTTTTCTGGCTTTTTTGGTTTTCATGTTTTCTTCAACTGACATATCTACTTCTACTATCAAGTCTTCCACAGCAGAGTTTCTTTCTTCCATCTCTTGCATTCTGATTGTAATGCTTGCATCTGTAGTTTCAGTTAGTTTCTTCAGATTTTCTGTTTCCAGCATTGCCTTTGTCTATGTCTTCTTTATTGCCTGTGTTTCAATTTTTAAATCTTAAAATATTTTCTTTAACTATTTGATTGCTTTTTTTTGGTTTTCTTTTTTTCTTTTTATTATTATTATTATTATTAACAAAGAAGTCATGCTTTCTATCCTTGTATATCAAAATTCAAGGTCCCTTCCCCCTCCTGCCACATCAGGTCATTCTTCTCCACAGAAATTTGTTGATTTCTTTCAATTTTTTGTTTTTGTTTTCTTCTATTTCTTTAGGAAACTTTAATTTCCTCTTTCAAGGTTTCTTTTATCTTCATAAAGTTGTGCTTAAGGTAGTTTTCTTCTGCTTCTTTTGCATTATTATGATGAGGTCTTGCTGTAGAACCCCCAGATTCTGGTGTTACTATGTTGTTCTTCATGTTGTTATATGTGTTTTTGCACTGGTGTCTGCCTATTGCTTCCTCAGATCAATGCAGTATTTGTATCTATCTCAGGGAGCTGATTATGGTACCATCTGTTCTGGTTGTGTCTGTGTCTCAGGAAGCTTCTCTTCGTCCAATCTAGGCACCTGGTTCACTTACAGGTAGTATATTCTGTGACACAGTGAACTGTTCTTAGTGTAATAATAGCTGGCTGATTCTATGTCTCAAGGATTCAATCTTGATCCAATATGAGCTCTTGATTCAGATGGAGCTCTTGATCCTATAGGGGCTCTTATCCAATACATGCTGGAAAATTGTTGATCTCAGGTACCCCTCTTGAACCAATAGTTGTTGAGGAATTGTGTGTCTCAGGTAGCTACTCTTGATCCAATAGGTACTAGGAAACTGTGGGTCTCAAGTAGGAGCTGAGATCACCAGGTGATGGGGTAGCCTGGGGGTTGGGGTGGGATTTGTAGATGGAAGTGTTCAGTGAACTAGATTTTACTGTGGAGTTCTGGCCTCGATTTAGGGGAGAGAGTCCTGGTGGGGTTCCAAGGGTTATATCACAGGGCCTGAGTCACAGAGGATGAGATCTCTGCTTAGGATGGGTAAAGTGTCACTTCCTTCTTTGTCTAATAGGTGCTAAGGATCTGTGCTCTCAGGTAGGCATGGAGGTCACCAGGTAATGGGTGGGTTGTGGTTGGAGCAGAATTTGGAGATGAGATTGTATTTTACAAGGAAGTTCTGGCATGCAGCGATTTTCCCTGCTGGCCTGGATATAAGGGAAAGCAAATGAATGGGGTGAGTACCAAGCAGTCTAATTATTCCTAACAAAAATATTTTTCACTTAACTGAATCTATTTTCAATTTTTCTTCCTTTAATATTTATGAGAAAATCTTCAATTTAGATTGTTTTCATCTTAATGAGATTCATCTAAGCTACTTTCACTATAAATTATGAAAATTTGCTATATATTGTGGAAAATATGGGTTTGAATAAAGTAATCCAATCAAATGGTGTTCTACTAGTAGCACATCTTTTTGATTTTTCAAGAAATATTGTATTTTTTTCATTTTACATACCAACCACTGTTCCCTTTCCCTCCCTTTCTCTCATTCACCACACTTCCTCAGCACTCCATCCCCCAACCATTCCTCATAGGGCGATAAGCCTTCCTTGAGTATCAACACAGGCTGGCATGCCAAATTGGGGCAGAACAAAGCCCTCCCCTCCGTATCAAGGCTGAGTAAGGTATCCCAGCATAGGAAATGAGCTCTAAAAAGCTACTTCATGTATTCATGATAAGTCCTGGTTCCAATGTCAAGGTCCCCACAAACAGATAAAGCCATACAATGGTCAACCACATTCAGATGGCCTGTTTCACTCTCATGCAGGCTCTCAGATGTCAATTCATAGTCTATTAGCTCTTACTAGCTTGGGTCAGCTGTCTTGGTGTTTTTTTTTTTTTTTTTTTTTTTTTTTTTTTTTTTTTTTTTTTTTTTTTTTTTTTTTTTTTTTTTTTTTTTTTTTTTTTTTTTTTTTTTTTTTTTTTTTTTTTTTTTTTTTTTTTTTTTTTTTTTTTTTTTTTTTTTTTTCCATCATGATCCTGCCTCTCCTTGCTCCTATAACCCCTCCTCCCTCTCTTCAAATGAATTCCAGGAGTTTGGACAAGTGTTTGGCTGTAGATCTCTGCATCGGCTTCCATCAGTCACTGGATGAAAGTTCTATGATGATAATAAGGATTGTCACCAATCTGACCGCAGGGGAAGGCTAGTTCAAGAACCTTCTCCACCATTACTAGCATACATTTTTGAAAATTAAATAATTCACATAGAATTAAAAGAAATCACATATTAAGAATTTATTCTAATTTCTTTTGTCTTTTAAAAAATCAAAGTAAATCAATAGATTTTCTATCACGAATATATCATCATTAATATTTTATTTTAATGATATTATTATATTCTTGAATATTAATTTGGAGTATATTAAAGTCTTACATTTGAAAGGTCACTAATACCTGATATTTACTATTTAAATCTCAAAGATCCTATACCTGAAAATAGTTCTCTGAATTGAGTCTATCTAGGGCTCTACTAGTACATGTAAAGACAGAGAAAGGCATTAGATAGATGGTGGATAAGCTGATATGGCTTTCCCGTTGCTTTTCTGGAGAGAAATTCTACATGGTTGAATTATTATGGATTTGGCATAGGAAGAAATGTGTTTTTTTAAAGCAAAACTATTTCAGCTCACCAGTGTCACAAAGGCATGACTTCCTCAAGAAAATAAATCGTGCAATTCATTTTATGGCAGATTAAATCCCATTTATTTTCCCTGCAGACAGCTGTTTTGAATAGAATGTCACTTGTGTGAAGCCATTTTGGAGATGTTTAGCTTCAGATCTTGGGCAGGCATAACTTTCTCTGATGAAATAAAAGGTTATATTTTATGATTGTTCCTCCTGTCGGGAAACTCTGGCTTGTGAGCTCTGATAACACAGTGTTCCATATTTAAAGCTGGTCTTTTAGTGTCTAAATATCCATCTGCTCTTAATTTTCAAAAATGCATGAATATAATGCAAAATCAAGCTCACAAAATAAATATTTCTCCCTTTGTCTGAAGTATAATACTTAACTTGGGTAATAATTCTCTTGACATTCAATATTTGTTTACCAAATAATACATTTTGAACATTTAATTAACCTGTGTTTATAAGATTGACAAAATTCTTCTAGTGGGAAAGGCATGCCTTATGTCAATTGAGTAAAGATACCATAGAGGAATGGCAGAATAATTGAGGAGAAGAATTTCCCACTGATGTGGTATATTTGTAACATTTAATAGATGGTGAACAAACTCATAGGGGCAAAGTTGCACGTTTTTACACACTGTGGACATTTTCTATACTGAGATCAATGCAGACAAAATGAATCTGGATAGAATTTATGCTGCAATTTGTAAATCTTTCTTACTCTGTAGTTTGTTTTCAGGCATCTATATCTGAGAATCTGGAACACTTATGATAACTGTCTTTAACTTAATAAAATGATATTACAAATATATAGATACTCTAGGTAATTGGATCTAATTTATTTTTGCCTTCTTATCTCAATAATAGAAACTATATTTTGCTGTGTGTGTACACAAGTGTGAAAATAGAGGACACATGAGAATAATCATGAATTGCACATGAAATTTCTAGTATCAATAATGGCCTTCTAGGACTGCAGGGGGGCCAATCAGAGTGATTCTCTTAGAGAAATCAATGTTGCTAGAAGTCTTAACAGCTCTCAGAGAAATGAAGTGGCTCGTAAAATAGAATTAAAGATGTTCCTTTACCTTCACAATATGATATATAATCAAATTGATGAGACACATGAATGGTTTGGGGCTGAACCATTGAATTCTGTCTTTAGTGTGTGTAGACTAATGCATCCCCCCAAGGCGTCTTCACCTTTCTGCTATGCTAAATTTCTGCAAAAGTTCCCATAAGATGAGAGTCATTTGGGGGACAGAGAACTAAGCTAGCATTGGCTTAGATAAATGAAATAATCCCATTTGCTTGTCAATCTGTTTTTGTCTTTACCTTTAGGAAAGACCTTGAAGAACACTGCATTGAATAGATTATTTTTCCTTTAATTTTTCATTTGTTTTTAAGTTGCCAGTGGTGATCTGACCTCACAAAATACTCATTCTGATTTAATAGCACTATAAAACCCACTAATTGCTAGAAACTTAGAGAAAGGAAAAAGCAATACAAGAATGATTTACATATTGGAAAATATAGCTTATACTGTATATTTTTGATGCCTGTGCATGTGCATATATGTGTGCATGTATGTGGGCGTGTCTGTCTATCTGTACAAATGCCCACGTACACTTGGAGGCTAAAAATTGATACTTGGCATTTCTTATGATTAGGCTTCATCTTACTTTTCAAGACAAAGTCTTTAAACCTGGAACTTGCCTATTTTGCTAGGATGTCCAGCCAGTGACATCCAGGAATGCCCCATCACTGCTTTCTTGGTGTCTAGATTCTAGACTGTCTGCAGTGCACAGTTTTTACATGAGTGTTTAGATGAAGACTCACATCCTCAGCTTACTTGGTACATACTCTATGACAAAGCTACCACCCCATTCCAATTTTGACTATTTTTGTTGTTATTGGATAAGGAAATTTATTTACAGAATAGTTGAATTGCCAAATATCCTTCTCATCTACTATTCCTGAGAACAAACTTTTATATAGTTCTTTTTTATTATTATTATTATGAACAAAGAAGTCACACTTTCAATTGTATTTCCACATCTTACTGAATGCATTTTGAATTGAATTAAAAATTTTTAACAATTAGTTATCTTAAAGGTTTGAATATTTTCCCTCTGCTTTTACAAATTTGAAACTCTGCTTCACAGAAAATTGATAAGTCTCCATGTATAAAAAAACTTGTACTTTATTTAAATATTTATATATATATATATTCTGTATTACTGAGTGTTATATATTTATAGACTCTTGGAATATAAAATAATAGAGTAAGTAGGCCAAAGCCTCTGTGCTAGAGACAGCCTTCAATTTAAGTTTTGCTCTGCTATTTACAAGCCCCAGAACCTTCCAAAAGATGAGATTGGAAGTGTATGACAGCAATAATAGAATAGTGATTGCTTATTTTAATTTTTTCAAGAAAACCTATCTCCAGTAAATGGCTGGTAAAATATAGAAATAAAGGAGAAGAGTAGTTCATGACTCCCTCAAATCAGTTTATACTCATATGTATAAGTTTTTCTAACATGCTCACAGGAAATACAGATTTTTATTTTTTATCATAAATAATTTGTATGAAATGATGATAGAGGAAGTAATTGCATAAGAGTCGAGTCATAAAAAGTAGTCCTTGTATATAAAAAAAATATGTTCCAAGGTCAGCCTACTTCTTTTAGAAACTCTGGAAAAATTCTGAGATAATACAAGTTTTTTTTTTTTTTTTAGTAATCAGAGAAGTGAGCAATATGAGTTAGCATGGATTTGTTAAACTGTGATCAAATATTATCCCAGATAGAGGTATGGCTTTAAAGCCAAGTTTCTCTTAGAGTCAAGACTTGCTTTCAAGAAGAATGGTATGAATAAATCATTTCATCAAAATGAGCCAGCGGATCTTGCTAATGGGTCTTTTCAAGGCTATTTGCATGCATGCCCACTACACATTCCACCAAACTTCACCAAGACATGCCTGGGCAATGAACATCCCCTAACACAGCCTGTAAACTCAGAGCAAATAATTCCACACCAAGATAATTCTCGGTGCAACTCTAAAATACTCAAAGTTTCTGAATGTTTTGTTTTTGCTAACCATGATATGGCACCTTTGTATATATATTCTAATTCCACTATGCATTAGAATCAAGCTGTAAGGAGACTCTGATAACAATGAGAGCCCTGCTGATTTACATAACATCATAGATAACATGGTTATCTAAGAAAATTGTATTGGAATCTCATGGCAAAGGGGTTTATGAATCAAATAAAATTGCAAGGAGCAGGAAATACTCAGGGATGAATAATCCCAAAACCCAAGAGGTCTATATTTAAATATCTACAGATTCTGTGAAAGAAACAATAAACCCTTAAGGAAGATACTGAACTTTTGAGTTCAAAACACTGTGCAGATTTTTATGTTCATCACCTTCTTCCTGTGGGAATGGTTTGTGCAGCTGACCTTTCACAACAATAAACAACATATGCTTAATAATTGCTGCCTTGATTTTTGGCAAGTGGTATCAAGAAAAGTATTTTTATTTGTATTTACATGACATATTTTAAAATCACTATATAATTATATATTCAAATTTAGAATCTTAAAGGAGTCTCTGCTATTTCTAGAAATTTCCAAAGTATAGGTACAATCATTACCCAAATGCATCCAGAACCATCACTCCATTTGATTAAATCCGCATTTACTAATAAGCAAGGAATTGGTTACTGATCCCTAAAATTGTATCATAAATTACAAGTGGATCACACAGTAGGTCCCAAAGAAAAAAAATGAGAAAGAGGGGATTTAAAATAAGGAAAAACTACTGTAGTTGACAGTAATGCCTCTTACTGGTGTATGATTATATTGTCTTGGTGGACATTTCGAGATGCTGTTAGAAGTTAAAATTTGAAAGAGAATGGCAATCGATAATTTCTATTCAGATGTGACTCTGTTGTATAAGATACCAACCTTCAATAAAGCATGTCTCCACTGTGAAATATGCATCTCAAGTCCAGATGTCAAAAGTGACATTGCTTGCAAGCAACCTTGTTCAGCTCCTGGTAGAAGCTCACAGTTTCTTCAGCTTCTTTCCTAATTTGGCTTCTCCATCTCTCCCTATGGCTTAAAACAACAACAACAACACAAAGGGCACACTTAATTTGTTAACAACTTATAATTAAGAAATTTTTTGTTGAAAACAGAAAATAAAGCTAAAATAATTACATCCTTCAGATTTTAAAAGACAGATCTCAAGGGCTAGGGAGCTGGCTCCATTGGTTAGGGATTTACCATCTGTGAAGACCTAAATTTTATTACCATTGTCCTTATTGTAAAGTCCAAGAATGGTAGCATGTGCATGTAACCAAGTTCTTTCCTAGGTACATGTATGTGTGTGTATATGTATATGTCTATATATGTTTTATGAAAATGGTGGAGCTTTACTTTCAATGTCAAAACTAAAAAGAATTTCTAAGAAATTCAAAGCTAATACTTTTATGACTCAGAGTATAACATTTTTAACCTATAGTGCCTGAAGCCCTTTTATATAAATTTATGTCTACCTCTTGTTAGGCCTTCAAAAACTGACTGCAACTTAGTTTCCCCAAGTATAATGAGAATATTTTAGCTGTGTCACTTTATTTTACCAAGAAATAGAAAAACTGCAAGAAAAAAGAAAACCAAATGCGTATAGAAGGGCTACTGATTTCTTGGAGTTTATCTTGTATCCTGCTACATTGCTGAAGGTGTTTATCAGCTGTAGCAGTTCTTTGGAAGCTCCCTGCCCAGGGAGGGAATGGGGAGTTGCAGAGAAGAAAAATGACCAGATGTGTTGGGAGGGGGAAGAGACCTTGAATAAGGATATACAGGGAAAGCTGAACACAAAGAAAATATATGTGTAGCAATCTTATTTGTATTTCTACCCTTGATAAGCCATGCCTATGATTCTTATCCTCTGTATAGTTATTGTTAACTCTTCCGCATTTTAAATTATTTTTACTGTTTTTTTTTGATAAATACAAAATAAAGAAGGAAAAAAAAAGAAAACCAAATGCATTACCTTAAATTAAAGCAATATCATTATTTGCCTTAAAAGGGTCTTCAGAGTCTTGGGTTAAATATAATGAGTATACTATTATTTTGGCTGAAAATTTATTGTATTCTGGAAATTTCTATTTCTAATAGTATGGGTTAATTAATAACAAAAATAAAACATTTTTAAAAACTGATTATAGTAGCAGAATGACATGGCATAAGAAAAGAAATACTAAGTCAATATATTTCATCTTTTGTAGCATAAAAGGAATTAGCACTATAAAAAGTTTGTGGAGGACTTATTGCATGCCTAATTATAATTGAGGTGAAATTTAAGTTATACAGTAAGAATGTTCAACTAACAAATAGAATAGGAAAGTCGGAGGGAAGGAAGAAGAGCAATGGAGGGAAAGAAAATGAAAAGGACGGGATGTAATGGTTAATAGATAAACAATATAGGTAGATAGGTCACAGTGACACAGCTGACAGCTGATAGTTAATGGATGATAGAAGAATTTGATAGAAGATCGATGGGTAGATAGATGATAGAGATAGACGTCTGTATGGTAAATTGCTAGATAGATGATAGTAAAAACACCTAGAATTATTCATTTATCTAATTAAAGTAGGAAATACAGGCCTATCTCCCTAATGAAACTCTATAAGGGCAGTAGTCATAGCTTTCTGCTTTTGTTGTTATTGTGTCCTCAATGGCTAGATTATAAACTTGTCAGTATCAAATCCAACTTTTCTTATTACATTAAAATATGAAGGAAATACAGTCTCTATCTTTGAAACACGGAGTAAGCCTCTCAGCACTCCCTGCTGCTGTGATGCTATCTCTGGCCCTTACTCTTTCAGTATCCACGTGCATACACTTGTGAGTTCATTGTCTAATACGGGAGATCTTTCCTTACAAAACTTTTAATGTGAGCAGTGAGCACCTCCAAGTTTTAACTTTTAAGGAAGGAGAAAAGTTCACAGAGTCCTATTAATTTGGTAACCTTGACAAAAATCAGAGACATTTTAAGAGCTTAAAAAGCTAGGCTGACCCACCTTTAGACATTGGGTATAATTGAAGACAATTTCAGCTTCCATTAAGAGCTTTGTTATGTACAGGCTCTGTCAAAAAGGAGGAAAAATGAGCTAAGCCCCATAACACTGTGTAAGAGCTGCGATTCATCTGCATTCATTTCGGCTTGAAACCTGTGCTCAGAGGATGTGAAATAGATCATTTGACAGCTCATGTGCTTGAGATTGTGTTGTCTTCTGAAGACTTTCTAATCTTCTTTGTCCCCACATTTATTTGTGAAGGTCACATTCCCCACATCATGTAATCATAATAAGAAAGCTCATGTAGAAAACTGCATTGCTATTAGCCCATAAAATGCTTTATGTGATCTAATTGACATAGTTAAAATCCATTAGTTAAATTTAAACTTCAGATGAATATGTTCAACCTAAGTTATTTCTTATAGTTGGAGATCCCCTTGAAAATAGAGTGGCTATGTGTAAACCCGTGAGACCTGAGTTAAAAATCAAATAACTTTATTTTCTTTTGATAGATTTAGCTATAATAGAGTGAAAAATGTTTATGTTTGAGTGGAGTCTGTGTGTGAGCACTGTGCACCTGACCATGCACGTGCCTGTGAGTGCGTGCGTGCGTGCGTGCGTGTGTGCGTGCGTGTGTGTGTGTGTGTGTGTGTGTGTGTGTGTGTGTGTGTGTGTGTATAGAGAAGAAGAAAAAACGAGGTGAGTCGCAAGGGAACAGTGAAGTTTAGAGGAAAACAGGAAGAGGTTAGGGCGAAGAGAACAGTTAGAGAAAAATACTGCTAGACTTCTCGTGTTTTGATTCCTCCCTCTGTACATGTTTTATTTCTTCTTTTCTTCCCATGTCAGTCTTCTCTGTGACTTCCCATATTTATTAGTCATTAATCTGTGCTTTTTGCTGAGATCTACTGACAGAATTGTTTCAGAAATCACACAGCTCAGGCATACTTCAGAGTAGACCTTTGTAAATTTACCAGGATAATGAATGTTCCCACAGAGCCACTAGATACACAGACTTTGCTGAGGTGTTGCTAATAACTTATTTCATACCTAGTATGATTGCTATTGGAGAGTCTGAAATTGTGTAAAGTATGCAGACCCTGTATGCCATTACATACAGCTTAATTAATTTAATTCACTTTTCTATTTTCTGCAATACTTCAATGATCTGACTTACATGCCAGAAATTAGGACAAAGGTTGGGTTAAATATCCATGTTCTCATCTAATTAATATTTAGTTAGTATTATATGAATCTTGATTTTGATATATAGTATTTCAAATAAATTTACTTTGTATTACAGATATGTCTCATTAGTATAATTTAGAGATTAAAACAACTTACCAACACTATTAACATTTGACAAAATTATAAAGAAACTTTTCTGTACTAGTAAAGATATAAAATGACAAAATCTATGTGAGGTACAATTTGTGTTTCATAGTAAAACTAAAGAAAAACAGATCAATTAAAAATGATGTCTTTTAAGTACCATAGAAATTGTTACATGTGGAGTTCTACATTGGCTCCAAGGACATATTAGTACCATCTAATACTAATACTATCACATATTAATATATTGAGCTATCTCATGACAACTTTGAAGACTAACTACTTCTCTTCTGTATATGCAGATCTGTACGTGGTTTTAAGACATCAAATTATAAAATGTAGAAAGAAAGGGATGTAGCCCAGTATTTCATGCTTAGAATACATCCTTCAGTAAAAAGGGCCACATAGGACATGTGCTGTATATTATAAAATAAAGTTCCAATAGGGAACATTTTGAAAGGAAAAGAATATCACTTGGGAGTCCAGTGCTCTTGTACTTGTCTAGGAATAAATGTTGACACTGGAAAGTTTTTTAGTTGAGTAAGAGTAGAGTGTCTTGAGATTCTTTCACCTACAAAAGGAGTTGCATATACCTTTAGGCAAAAAGAGGTTTCCAGAACAATGAAAGGATCTAACTTGTCTTCTTTGAAAACAGTGTAGCACAAGATGAATGTTAGTTAATTTAATAACTCCAACTTGTGAATTCATCCTAGAAATATATTAAGGCAATCTGGAAAATGAAATACTATTGGTTTGACAGAATTCACATAAAGCACACGTTAAAATAAATTATAAAGGGTTTTTGTTTCATCTTCTTGCATGTTATTACTCTCTGTTCAAATGACTAAATCTGATCATAATTTGTAGCTACTACTCTGGAAGTTTTTTCCTTTATCCTAGAAACTTAAAGTTTGGTAGTTGCATAAATTATACATTGCTACCATAATGTGAGGAAAGTATACTATATCAGGTTGATTTATGAAATATGCATATTATCAACCAAATTTTTGAAAAGTATATCCCTGAAACAATGCTTTATAAACTATGATGATATTCTTCTTATCTTTTATTTGCATGAATATGATGGTATAAATTCACTTTATTAAATATTTTATATAAAATCTTTTAATATGCCACACTAGAATGGGTCACTCTATGATGGATATTAGTTTTACAGCTTTTAACTTTTTATGTCTATGTTCTATTTTTCAATGTGAAAAGAAAGACTCAATTTTAGAAGAGCTAGACATTTTCCTGTGATGTATGCCAATTAGCACAAGTCACTAATTTTAATAGTACTTCAAATTGAAGGAAGTTCTTCCCTAAGACTTACATAATATAACAAATATATAAAAAAATCTATAAAATGTATCATGTTGTAGTAAGTTCATTTATTATCGTCATACTCACTTTCTTTGGTGGGAGATGGCAGAGAAGGATGTATACCACTTTGTAACAATGGAGACAAAAGTATCTCATCATAAGGCAAATTTTGTTTTGTTTATTTTTTTTTAGCTTGTAAACTATGTGTTACTTTTGGTATTTGTAGTAGAATTGTAATGAGAACAAACTTTGTTTTATATTTACAGCAGTTAAATTTAAAGATATAATCTGACAAATATAAGTATCATATTAACCATTAGTATTTTTCATTATTATTTGTAGGTTTGAGTTTCTGCCCTCCGATAGGGAATCTCAGTGAATCCATGCTAACTATTAAAAATAGCAATGTATGCAGTGAAGAAAAATAAGCCTTTAAATATTTCCATGGTAGCAATGTTGAAGACATTTTTAATGACCTTAAGAATAAACTGAATTATGGTGCTAAACTTCACTTCCAATGCACAACGGCCTTTTACTTTTCTTTGTGAGAGAAATACATTATCAAAACTGTTGCTCATATTTTGACTGTTTCATTGTTGAGTTGAAATGACCTTAGCATTTCTAAATACAAGAATACAACTCTCATGCAAACTGTATCATTTGCATGTATATTCTCACATTGCATGCATTGCTTTTATGTTCCTGATATGTACTTGAAATATGAAAGTTTCTAAAGTTTTATTTATCTCCCCTCTCTCCTTCCCTTCCTCCCTCCCTCCATGTATGTGTGTTTGGGGAGGATGTATCTATGTGTGTGTATGAATCTGTATGTATGTGTGTGTTTGTATGTGCCTGGATGCACACGTGTACATGACTCGTTTTTGGTTCTGTATCTATTACAACCTAAAAGAAGTTCATTAAAAGCTATTCTGTGTTTTTTCTTTTGAGCTTTGTGTAATTTTAGAATTTACTTATAGATTTGAATCTATTTGTGTTTAATTTTGCTTGTTGTGTGAGATAAGGATCCAAAATCATCTTCTTCTATACATTTTTACCCTTTCTATGCAACTGGTAAAGACTACTCTTTCTCCTTTGAATTTTCCTAGAATCGAAATGTAAAATCAATCTAATAAATGTAAAATCAAAATTCTTGACATTCAAGTATGTTCTTTTTTATATATTTGTTTATAATTATGTACACTGTGAAGATTAATGCAGTTTAGTAACAAAGATTTTTTTTTTAATTTCATGCTGTTTGGCCTATGTCTCAGGCATATTGCTAGCTAGCTCTTTTATTTTAATTCAATCCATTCCAACAAATTTTTTCTGTCATGTAGCCTGTGGCTCACCTGTATTACCTTACATGCTTATTCTTGGGTGTCTGGATCTAGTATTTTTCTCTGATTCTGCCCTCCTCCTACCTGTTCTCCAATATCCTGCCTATTGCTATGTTACTCACCAAAGGCCAGAATAATTCCTTTATGTAAAGAATGATATTCATAGCATAGACATTCCCACATCACTTCTTCTTTTCTGTCTAATCAAAAAGGAAGGTTTTAATTTTAATATAACAAAATTACATATTCAATACAGCTATCAAGCAAGAATTATAGTTACATTATCTAGTCTATTTGTATTTAACAAAATTAAAGAAAATATTCTATCATCTATTTTATCCTCATAAGTCTAAAGTTTCATATCTAATATACCTTTTAAAATAACTAAGAAAAACTATAGCTATAGCTATCAAATCTTCTACTGTATCAAAGATCACAGAAGGATATAATAGTATCCAAGTAAACAGGAAATGCAAGCAACTTCCAAAATCTAGAAATGACAGAGATGATACCTGTCTGCCTGGACAATCACCCAAAGTTCCTTTGTAATTTTCAGGCATCATCTTCAGCCTACAGACCCAGAGTCTATGGCATACATTTCAGTGATGCAAGAAATCTGGCAGTTTGTCAGTTGCTTCTCCTTGTGTCCTGAAGGATGCCTGGCAGTTTTCTCTGAAATTCAGGAACCTGAAGGACAATCTTGCTTGTTCTGCCAAAGTTCAGAGGTCACTTTCCTATGGGTCCTGCATGTCCAGTTTATTCAGTCAGTACAAGAGCAGTTTCCTGTCCAGTGGCTAACCATTGCCACAAACTAAGTAAATTCCATATGGAGTTTCTTCAAGACACATTATTCTCATAAATTATATTGGTGCTGCCAGGAACAGATCTTTCTTACTGTCCAGAAAAGTGTAAGTTCTTAAAAATATTTTAAATGTCATATTCTGTAAGTCATTGAATTATTTGAAGATTTCCTATCTACTTGAAATATATCTTTATATACCTAAAAATCTAACTACCATGACTATAAATTTGACTATCACAGATTATTATTAATCTGTAATTCTTAATTATACATTATAATTTTAAGTGAGTTACATAAACATCACACTTTAAACAAAAGTAGAAAAATAATATAGCATAACAAAATTTACCTTAAATTTGTGTCAATAAACCAATATTCATACTAATGTAAAAATATTTTCAGATTAACAGTTGATGTTTAGATTAAAGTAAATTCAATAATCTGTCTTTTAAAAATTATTCGTATACCATATTCTCTTTTTCTACTTAGAAAGAGATTGACTGTGACCATTAACTATATATAATAAAAACAAATGTTCATAAATTATATTTGGGTAATTTGGGTGTAGTTTTCCATTACTACTTCCTGCTGATTAAGGAGTGCCAACCGTCTTATGAGGGTTCTGAGCCTGGATCATCTTAGTCTTAAAGGCAATGTGACATCTCTTTTTATTAGAGAATTTTCATCAGGTGATCTTGGCTGATGAAACCATATTTGCTTGGAAGCAATCCACTATGTGAAAACAAAAGCAGAAACTCTTTTTCCAAAGCAACATATCCTTAGACATAAATTTTAAAGTCACGATACCTTTAAAATGTATATGTTTGTTTAACTTAGTAGCCTTTGCAATCAATTGTCTTTCTACAGTTAGCTCATTAACAGTTAAAAATTAAAAGAAAGCACAATAATAACAATAATCTAGTCTCTTTGTGTATTTGCCATTGTTACATGGCTTTTATATTTTTATTCCTCTATTTCTCTTTTTAAGGGCTTTTCCTACCCTTTTCTCTCTCAGTCTATATATTTATTATACATATTTTAACTCATTGAGAGGTTTTCTCCATCTGAATTGTGTATCATTTTCTTTTTTTTATTCTTTCAGATACTTATTTAATCATTTATCTTTTATAGTGAATATTCCTTCTAGCTAAATGAAAACTTCAGGCAGTGTGATAATTCCAGATCAATCTAAACAAAATCTTCTATGACCCACTCATTATCCATGTCCCAGTCTAGTCTTAACAATAGTTCACAAAGGCCTTAAATTAAACTTTCCCCAACACTTCCCCTAATGATATTGTCATAGACCTCCTTAAACAATATCCTGATCTAAAATATCCTTTCATTTCCTGACGCAAAGGCAGCTCTTCTTAATATATCACCTTGTCTATTGGAATTATAATGTGGAATTTAAATAATATTTAAGTCATTCACAGTGACCTAGTCTATGCCTAACATTTTCCTATTCTCTACAAACCTCTAAACTTAGCATTGTCATTCTCCCAATACTGGGAGCTGCAAAAGAAAAAGGTCAAATCACCTATAAAGTCAGACCCATCAGAATAGCACCTGACTATTCAATGGAACCAATGAAAGTAAGAAGGTCCTGGTTTAAAAGGGGAATTCTCAGCAGAAGAATTACGAATGGCTGAAAGGCACCTGAAAAAGTACTCATCATCTTTAGCCATCAGAGAAATACAAATCAAAACAACTTTGAGATACCACCTGACACCTGTTAGATTGGCTAAGATAAAAGACACAGAGGACAGCCTAGGATGGAGAGGATGCAGAGCAAGGGGAACACTCCTCCATTGTTGGTGGGAGTATAAGCTTGTTCAGCCACTTTTGAACACAGTATGGCAATTTCTCAGAAAATTGAGACTCAATCTCCCCAAGGAACCAGCAATACCGCTTCTGGGTGTATACCCTAAAGAAGCACAGTCATACTCCAAAGGCATTAGCTCAACTATATTCATAGCAGCATTATTTGTAATAGCAAGGACCTGGAAACAACCTAGATGTCCCTCATCTGAGGAATGGATTAACAAACTGTGGTACATCTACACACAGGAGTACTACTCAACAGTAAGAAAAAATGATATCCTAAAATTTGCAGGCAAATGGATGGACTTGGAGAATATTCTCCTGAGAGAAGTATCACAGACCCAGAAAGATAAGCAGGTTATGTACTCACTCATTAGTGGACTCTAAACAAACAAACAAGAAAAAAGCAAAGCATGCCCAAGCTGCAAACCACAACCAATCAATAGCTTGGGATCAGAAACACCATGGACTGACTCCTTGGATCCCACTGCCCCTAGAGGAACACCTGTCTCACTCTTGAGGGAGGGGGGAGAAAACTGCATCTGCCACGAGTGGAGTCTTAACTAAGCAATATTGGGTCAGTGGGACCATGGGACTGCCTGCTGCCTGCCTAGGGAGGGGATGGGGAGTTGTGGAGAAGAAATAATGACCTGATGTGATGGGAGGGGGAAGGGACCTTGAATAAGGATATACAAGGATAGAAAGTGTGACTTCTTTGTTCATAATAATAATAATAAAAAAAATAAGGTCCTGGTCAGATATTATACAGACAGTAAAAGTGCATGGATGCTAACCTATACTACTATACCCAGCAAAACTATCAATCAACATAGATGGAGTAAACAAGATATTTCATGACACAACCAGATTTAGACAATACCTAACCTCAAATCCTGCCCTACAAAAAGCCCTAGAGGGAACACTCCAACCTATGGAAACCAGAAACATCCATGAAACCACAGACAATAAATAAGTCCCACATAATGCCCCACAAAAGGAAATACAAGCTACTACCAAAAATGATGGGAAATATTGATCATTGGTCATTAATATCTCTTACTATCAATAGACTCAATTCACCTATGAAAATATACACCCTAACACAACGGATACAAAAACATAAATCATCCTTCTGCTGCATACAAAAAATGCACTTCAACTTTAAAGACAGACACAGGCTCAGAGTAAAGGGTTGGGAAAAAACTATCCAATCAAATAGCCCTAAGAAACAAGCTGGTGTAGCCATTCTGGTATCTAACAAAATAGACTTTAAACTGAAATCAATAAAAAGAGATCAGAAAGGTCACTACATATTCATCTCAGGAAAAATTCACCAAGATCATTAATCATTTTTAACCAGAAGAGGTTTTAAAATTCTAGAGTATAGAATGCTGCTTTGCCTGCTGACTCTGCTCCACTCAGCAGCTTCTCAACATGGCAGAGGTGCCAGAGCCATGTCTTACCTTCCTAATTCTGGGAAGCAGTATTTAATATTGAGAAACTTTTTACCACCCCAACTTTCGGGAATCTTAGGATCCATACTGTCAAATAGAATACTGTCACCCCTGCTCACTATACATAAGTATTTGGTAGCAGGGCCTTTTAAAGAGTCGCACAGTTTTTGTCCATAAAGCTGAATCAGATCTGCTTACTGGTAGCAAACAGCGTGGAACCAAAATAATGTTGCTGTCTTTAACTCTGTTTCCTTTTTGTTTGATATAAACAAAAACCTTAAATCAATCACATTCAGCTTGTTGCTAATACCAAGTCTTCTGTGAGACTTCAGAAACATGGCACCATTTTGAAGTTCAACCCACATGCCGCAGTATCTCTGTACTATATGACTCAATTCACAAATGCAATTTGGAAGCCACCTTGGCTCTGTTTCTGTGCTCTGGATCCGTATTTAAAGTTTTCCAGGTTTTATGTGGGTGTTTGCCCCATGTTGGGATGTCCTCTGTAGTAAGAGGTTTTGGCCCAGACTAGTCCCAGTTAAGACTATCATTGTATATCCAGATCAGCAATTCCAAAGTCCTAAAGGAAAACATAGACACTTATATTAAGTTCATACTGTTTGGACTATGTCTCAGGTATATTGCTAACTAGCTCTTTCATCTTAATTCAACCCATTTCCATTAATCTGTTTTGCCATGTGGCCTATGGCTCACCTGTATTACCTTACATGCTGATCCTTTGGTGGCTAGATTGAGTCTCTCTTTCTCATAACAAAGTTTTGGTTTTTTTGTTTGTTTGTTTCCCCCCCCCCAATGGTTTTTTAAGTGAGATTTTTTCTTTCTTTTTTTATTATGAATAAAGTCACTTTTTTTATCTGTGTATATCCTTATTCAAGGTCCCTTACCCTCCCACCCATAACAAAGTTTTAAATTAGAAAAATGTCCACTTTGATTTTTTAACTTGTGAAGGATTATTGTGACTACTGTATTCTCATGAACATTAGGGAATCAGCTAGCTAGATTCTAATATAGAATGAGGAGCAACTAAGTTGTTTACTATATATTGGATTTAACCTGTGGAAAATCAAGGCTTTCAATTAGTAACATATTTGTTTATTTATTTGTGTATGTATGTATGTATGTATGCATGTATACACTTGTGTATTACACATGCATGTGTGTTTTGGAGTGTGCACATATGAGAAGGCCAAAGATGCCAGTATGTCTCTATAATCAATAACAATGTCCCTTCCTCCACTGCTGGCCTTAGTAATTTAATTTTCTCTCATGTTATCAAGCTAACATTTGTCCTCTTGAAACTTTTGTTCAATAGTTTTTTTTTCCTGTTAGCTATTCATTAATTTTTAAAATTATGGCACTAAGTGATATAATGTATGGGTCAGATAATTATTAACTTGGAAAGAGCCATCCATTCAATATATCATTACATGGTAGCAAGCGTCCAAGGGAAAAGCAGTCCCTTGTCTATTTGTAACTGTGCTGTTCTTAAAAAAAATCTTTAAAGTATAGAGCCAGCAGGATACATAGGAATAAATTACAAAGAATTCATGAGAGACACTAGATCGCTGACTTCTGAAGGCTGGAAAGTGTCACAGGAGGCCACCAGAAAGTCAAACCCCTGAGAAGTCTTATGCCTCAGACCCAGTGCAAAGACCTCAAAATAAAGGAAACTACTGGGCCAGCTTTCAGCCCTATTCATGCAAATCAATAGCTAGTAAAAGTACAAGAGCCAATATTTTATAAAACTTTGAGCAACTAAGCAGTAAACATGTGACTCACAGAGACTGAAACAGTAGGCACCAGGCCTACACAGGTCTACACCAGGTTCTCTGAATATACATTATAGCCATTAACAGCTTAGTATTTTATGGGGCTCCTAATGTAAGAATAAGTGGGTCCCTAACTCTTATACTTGCTCTTGGGACTCTTTTCCTTCTGATGGGTTGAGTATCCAACATTAATACACTAATTTTTGTTTCTTCTTATTGTATTTTATTTTGTCATGTTTGGTTGTTACCACTTAGAAGCCTATTCCTTTATAATGAGAGACAGAAGGTGAGTGGATCCCTAGGAGATGTGAGAAAGGGGAACCTGGAAGACATGTGGAGAGTAGAAACTATGATCAGGATATATTATGTGACCAAATAATCTATTTTCATCAAAAAGAAAAAAATACCAGAGACCAAACAATAAAAGCAACTACTGCCCTGCTCTTCCTACATTTATGCTGTTGGTGTTGCTTTACAGTGGTCCTCTCTGCTGTCATTTCCAATCTTCCTCCAAAGTTCATAACACAAACCTTACCTTACTTCTTCCTGTAATTTGATTCTATATTATAGCACAAATTTGTCACTATCAGTCATGCTACCATTAAGGATTTTTTTCATTTTATATCAGATTAAAAACACCATATTACTGTTTTAGTGTGTGCTTTTTGTTGTTTGTTTGTTTGTTGCTTTGTTTTTATTTCTACCAACAATTTTGAGAGATTCTGCTAATACTGGTTAAAAGATGGAGAATGTCTGCCACCACAAAGCAGTACACAATCTTGGTTGTGCCCTAAAGTTTCATCTAGATATCTCTAATATATATATCAATGAAATGTAGCGATATAATGCAGGCTGGGTGTTAGTCTGCATGTTTTGCTATTTGTTCATCTGTATTAGAAAGGCCACACAATAATAAATGTAAGTTTTCACTTTGGAGTTGTTAGATATTTATTTTTTGTACTGACTTAGAGTTTAAGTCAGAGGATTAAACTTCTATCTATGAGTCACACAAAAAAATCCTTTGAAACAAATAAAGATGCCTGCTAGGGGAGCTTCATAGGAAAGTAACAGAGAGTAATGTCTCTCTGACATCCCCAGTGAACACACAGGAGAAAAGAGCCATGAAAAGGCAATTCTTCACATAGAAGCTAGATTTAAAATTCAGATTTGACATGAATATTTTAAGTCTTTCAGCTGAATTCCAATGTGCTGTATTCTGTACACTGTTCAAATTTCCCTATTTTCTTATATTCATATTCAACTTATTGCAAGACATACACTTATTGTAGTAATGTAGCCTGTATATTGAATAAGCTTTCTAAAAGGAAATATTTCATTCCAGATTTCAGACAGATCTACATACCCTTCCTTCACTGAAAGAGCCTATGTATGTACTTTAGTGGGGAAATTTAAATGAACTTAAGTGGTAAACTGGTGTTTTATTTACCTCCAAAATGAAATGTTCTATTCCAGAAGGAAGTTTCTTAAGGCTGTTACAAAGAGAATCATTAAAATACAGGATATAAATTAAAAAAATCACAAGACTCAAAAAGTTCCTGAAACTTACAAGATTCACACACTCCACTCTCCCTAATAATATATAAGCAGTACTTCCAAAGTGAGACTCTCTGGCCTGTAGAGTTACCTGCAGAGAGCTCTATATTTTAGTTTGCATGAATAAGCCATGTTCAGATGGGTTGTCAGTGACCTGCTGCTGTTAAACCATAAATGTAATATAAGTAAACCATTGCTCACAACCCTCTAAATATCCCAGTACACTTACTTGTTTGCCATGTTGGACTTTGATACTATCATTAGTTAACATGTTGTCAATTTACTATCTGGGTAACATACAGAAATACTTGTTCATGTTTTCCCATTAGTGTCATACAATGCACATCCACACTTAAGAGAAATTATTATCCCTATTAAGAGACTCTCAAATATAAACAACTGTTAATCAAAAAATGGTGGTCACATATGTATATACGTGTGTGTGTGTGTGTGAGTTTGACATTTTGTTGTAAGCATTTGTAACATAATACACAAACATTATTTTCTTTGGGTACCTCAATTCATATCATCCTAAAGACATGCCTTTTAGAGTAACAGCAAAATTTATTACTAAATTATCACACTAAATAAAATGTTAGAATCCATGATACTCTTGTCTTATTTTAACATAAAATTCTTTAAAAATCTATGGGATAAAATAACTGTCATTACTTATTCACATTTTTATATACATTTAAACATTCATCTAAAATATCAATAAAAATTTAAATGAAAACTATAATTGTTTAAACAAAGATAAAATTAATTAGCTTTCTCTATGTCAAAATATTTTAAAACCAACAAAAAAGAGATAAAGGAGAATAAAATTAAACTGAGCAGAAATTATTAATATTAAGATAGTGAAAAGGAAGCCTTTAATTGTGTTTCTAACTAAATAATATTATTTCATTTAGAAAGTCTAATTAACAGGCATGTATTATATTCCAAGGTTCATTACATAAATTAGTTGTAAATATTAATTAAAATATTAAATATTACATACAGAATAAAACCCTTTATAATAAAAATGTAGCAATAAAAAATCACTATACTCATGTTGAACATATTTAATGTCCAAATTCAAATTCAGTAAATGGCTATTTATAAAAAGGCTGTGCCTATATGGGACTAGAACCCTATGGTACTAATGTCCAGTATCTTATATTAATTCTGAAAAAGAAAAAGAAAAATGTGAACAATATGTCAAATAACTGCATTTGGAAACACTGCTGGTGGTATTCATATGCCTTAAACTTGCAAATAATATATCAAGCAAGTTTAGGGTTGTTGAAGGACAATAAAAACTAATGTTTTATTTTGAAAGAAAATCCCATTAGTTCACAATTTAGAAAGAAAATAACACTTGCAAGGTTTTCTTGAAGAGTTATAGCTTGCTGTGTTCCCACTTGACCATTTGGATTTAATTTAGTGACAGATTCACAGTGGATGATAGATTGCTTGGAAGTGACTAATGATGTACTTTCGAACGTTCATTTGGTAACTGAGCACTAAACTGCTGATGAATGCATTTTTCTACTGCTTGGATTTGATTTTTTTCTTATTAGTTTAATATGTTTTTTTTAAAAAAAATAAAGGTCACTGTTTTTTTTTTTGCTAAAAGATTATGACATGAAATATTCTCAAGCCTGCAAACTAATATTTTGAAAATTTAATTTACTCCTCAAACCCTGCAGTACAGTGTCTCTCATTTCCAAGTGGTGCTTTGAACACACTCCTGGATTTCCATGGATTATATTTGCAATATAGTAAGTTTGAACTCTTTAGTATTTAATTAGTAGGAAAAATGCAATGTTATCTATGAAAAATAATATCTGTAATTAATTATGTCTTGGAACACTGTACAGTGTTCATTCCAGACATAAGGGGGAAAAGCTGAATCAGTAGTGTTACCTAGATACAAATTAGGATGAATTTCATAAAAGCCACATTGAAAATCCAAAGTTTTTGACTATAAACATTACATGTAAGCAAGAAACCATAGGTTTCTCAGTGTCATTAAAAAGTGATGTGAACCATCTCCTGAGGTAAATGATTCTAGTAGGCAGCAAGGGATTCCCAAAGGTAAACGAAAGAAAAGTATTAAAACACCTTTACAACAAGTGCATGTATTTATGCTTTTAAACAATTTAGATTAATACAGGTCTATAAATTGCAGATTAGCTCAATGAGACTCATCTTATTCTGACTGTAATAAATTCCATCAGTGTTGTGGAGAACTAAGCAAATCCTTCTGAGCTGTTGTGGGTTAGGGTTAAGTTATGTATAAACAGCACTTACGTAGTGCTCTAATGTTACAGACTAATGAGTCCAAGATCTAGATGTTAGTATGTTTTGTTATCAGGGTTCTGTTTCTGCTTCCGTGGTGGCACCTGGGGAACTGTGAATGATGGAATGATTGCTCTGCCTTTTCAAAGCAGAAAGCAGAAGATGAGCAAAGGTTACATAAAGTCTTTCTCTGAGGTCCTTAATGCCAGATGGTACAACTCTTATGGTCTATTCACATCTTAGTCTTCACATCTAACAGCTCACATTAGCTGGCATTTGATACTTTTGGCAGGAACACTATTAAACCATACTAGCTAGTGAGATAGTGCTATATTATTTAGGTTTGAATCTTTACTTTAAACTTCTATTGTCCCCTCAGTATTTGAGTAGTACCATTTCTCCACATCTATATTTTCATGCATGAAATGAGTTGATTATAAATGACCTCAGTGAGGCTAAAAACAGTGACTTCATATTAAGATACGTAAGAAGCACTGCCCTTTGGAGCCAAAGTCTGAGAAAAGTAAGAACAAAATTTGTACTTCTGGGAAGTACATTACATCACCCCTAACATGTCTGTGCTGGGTATTAAACAGAACAGAGTGCTAAAATGGCAAGTCCACAGTGCTGACAAACAGTTCTCCTTAGGTACTCACCAAATGATGTAATTAGGTGGATCATATTGTTACTGTATTTTTTTAAATCTCCAATAAAGCTTAATTGAATAGTGTGATAGTTAAAAATTTTTGTGCTGTGTATTTGAGGATACAAGTAGTATATATTTTACCTTCATGTTTTTCTTGAGACAGCCTCACCAGTGATACTGACATCCTAAATTAAATATGTTAATAAGCACCTGACTGGCTGGGCCTTTAATTAACTACTATCTAAAGTAGTTGATTTCTCACTACTGTAATGACTTTAATTATTTAAGCTATCACTTAATGCTAATATATTCAAGCCCCTGCTAAGAACTCAAAAGATTGGACTTTATATTGGTGTTCAGTTTCTAGTCTGACTTTAGTTCAATTGACACATTCTAGATATCAAAACTTGCCACGTCGAATATGTACTTTTCCATTCTGTTTCTTATATAAATTACATATAAATATTCTATAAAAGTTTGGTTGGATAAAAGTGATAAGGAATGCTGGGCTTAAACATTATCATTTTGGTAATCTTTTCACAACTTTATAACTTATAACAGCTTCTGTTTGTGCATTTCTCTTTGCCATACTTAATAATACCTCTACACATAGCATTAGCTTTCAGTTTCTGTGTTTTAACTTTTGGTAATATAACAATGAGGACTGTTGTTCTTTACACAAGATATTTATTTTAAGGGACACAGGATGAATGTGATATACATCTACAAGTGTTCACAGTTGTCTTTAAAGGGATTTGTGCATGGAGCTCAGGAGCAGAGCCTCAGTCAGTCTCCTTCCTTCAGTACTGAGAAATAAGAAGGCAAAAATACTAGTAATGTTCTCAAGCATTCCTGTGGAGTGGCTGATAATAGTTACTAATACACAACTGCCCATGACATGATTTTATCATGATTCATTTGGTCTCGGTGCTGCCTGCTACACAGACATGAAGCTATGGTTATCATATATGTTAGGAATTCTAACTATCTATGTTTTAAACTTTTTTATAGTAAAAGAAGAAGAAAAGAAGCATGTTTTTTCTTCTTCTTTTACTATGGTTTTATCCAAGACATCTAAACCTAGACTTTCCAAGAAGGAAAGCATGGTAAAATCTTTTAACCATCTTTTTTATAATTCTGCATTTATGAATGAACAAACTTAGTGCAAGTCCAAAGAGACCACCATTAAATTCCTTGAAGAAGAATGCACACTCATATACTCATAGATTTCCAAACTAAAAATCTTTGTACAAGAGTTGGCATCATAGAGTGAGATGCAATGTTATTATCTTTTTTAAATTTTTTAATTGTCTGAGAATTCATACATGCTCATAATATGTTTTGAACAAATTTATCACTTATTCCTCCTGGAAATTCTTCTCTATCCCCAACATGACTATTCTCTTCCATGTAAGTGTGTTCTTTTCCCCCTTAAACTCACTGAGTCCATTTAGCACTGCCAGTATGTGCTTGGGTGTTGATCATCTACTGGATCACAGGCAGCTTCTGACAGTCTGCTTTGATGAAGAAAGCTGACACTCCTCTCCCACAAGCCATCAGTTCCCAAAAACTCTTCACCTAGGTATGATCACCTTTCACGCTAGAACTTTTGTGTGGCTGAATCATGTGGATGTCACTGTGAGCCCATACATGCAACTTCTTTGTCATAACAGGAACAGTGTTTCTCTGTTGTCATCAATCCCTCTGACTATTACAATCTTTCTCTCCTGTGATCGTCTCTCAGCCATGAACTGGTGATGTACATGTTTCATGCAGTGCTGAACACTGTGTAGCATCTTATTCTCCATACTGACCAGTTATTAACCTCTGTGTCAGTCATCATCTAGTGAAATCAATGACTTCTTTATGATAAGGGTCAGGAAATAAACTAATCCATGATTATAGTGATATGTCATTAGGAGTCAATTTAACACTGTGTGCATTAGCCAGTAGAATGATGCTTTTAAGAAGGCCTAAACTTCATTTCTCCATGTTACAAAACTCAAAGTTGTGGAAGCTTAAGCAATCAGGTCTTGCCACCAAATTCTGGAGAACTAAGAGCAGTGGCAATAACCTCTAATATGTGGTGTTGATCATTCCCCACTGATCAACAATTACAAAAGAAGTAAGCCAAACCTGGCATTGTTTTGGGGATGGTTTGCTTGTTGTTTCTATGCTTGCTAGCTTGTTTTGTAGTGTATTGTGTATTGGAGAGAGAACTTGCTGCACATTAGAGTTTAACTATGTATACGTGTTTATGAAGCATCGATAATTGTGAGCATTCATATGCTTTTTTTTTCCAAAGGTTTGCATTTGCAGTTATCCCACCACATCCTCCCTCCTCTAACCTTTCCCCTTATTTTCCAACTGCAATTGTTAATTCTTGTTCTATCCATTTTGCAAGCTATTTCCCTTTCCTTGAGAAGTTTTCTCCCATCACCCTTGACTACTTTCATTAACTCCATGTAGCTAAACATTCAAAGCTAAATATCCAAAATGGCAGCTGACTTGTGATGACTGTTTTTTGGGTTTAAATTACCTCACTCAGGATTGTTATTTCCAATTCCACCTGTTTACTTATGAATTTTAAAATTCTATTTTTCTTAATAACTGATGAATGTTGTATTACATAATTGTGGCACATTTTTAATTTATTTATTAGTTGATAGACTGTAGGCTTTTTCCATTTCCTAGCTATAGTGCATAGAGCAGCAAAGAAATCTCTATATTAACATTCTGAGTTCTTTGAGTAAACCTCTACCCTGTTTTACTGATTTCTACAATGGTGTCAGCAGTTTGCCTTTGTACCATCAATGAGTCAATGGATAACTGTTTGACTTTCCCAAAACAATATCTCCATATCTGTGTGTGTCTGCTCCTCCTCCTCCTCTTTCTACTTCTTCTTTTTTTTTGCCATTCAAACTGAAGTAAGTAAAATTTTCTAGGTAATTTTGGAGGAGCATCTCTAGACAGGTTATAGTTTTCATAATTTGGGGCATATAAGATTTACAAAGAGCATGTTTAAAAATTGCATAATATAAATATCTTACTTATTAAGTTTACGCAGAAAGGGCATATACCTCAGCAATTGTATATTTTGTTTTGAATTTACAGATCTTCAGATTTATATTTTTGTTGTAATAACATATAGCTTTGTCCTTGTAACTTTTTGTAAAATCTAGTATTACTATTGCTAAAGTATCATATATTTTGTTTTGAATATGTTGCTTTTTGAAAAAATTTCATCATAAGGACTTAAAAATTTTACATTTTACCCTGAGTAGAAAATTCTTCTAAGTTGCATCATATTTAAAAAACAGTAGTTATGTATATATTAAATTTTTATATGAGATTAAATGTAATTCTATAAAGATAATAATTCTTATAGCCTCATATTCCAACATAATTATTAGTGTAAGAGTAGAATTATTAAAAATTTAAAGGGACTTATCAAAGGTTGCCATGGAATGATAAGTACTTTGTAAAGAGAACCATGCATTTGTTTCTCCTGAAAATTTGTGTCATTAATTGTTCATCCTTGTATGAAAGCTTGATGTATAAACACTAGGAATTTGATAAATGATTGTCTGACCACATACAAAAGTAAAACAAGAGTAGACATTGCTGAACCCAAGTGACTGCTTTCCTTAGTTTCTTCCCCAACTCTAACTGCCTAAGAGCCAAATATTATATGTGTACTCCACCATCTTCAGAAGATTCTGTCCTCATGTCCAAATACTTTGTATCCAGAATGTATACATTGTAGTTGTATTAAATATATATCAACTTCTTCCTCACTTACCTGAAGTGTCCTCCAGACAAGCTGAGAATATAAAAGATTCCTTCATTGCAATGGAGTAACTATAACCAAAGAAGTAACAGATCTATTTGACAAAAATTTTAAATCACTGAAGAAAGAAATTGAAGAGAATATCAGAAAATGGAAAGTTCTCCCATGTTCCCAGATATGTGGGATCAACATAGTAAAAATGGCAATTCTACCAAAAGCAATCTACAGATTCAATGCACTGACCATCAAATCCCAACACAATATTTTTTGGACCTTGAAAGAAAAAATACTCAATTTCATTTGGAATAACAAGAAAGCCAGGATTGTCAAAGCAATTTTGCTCAACAAAAGAACCTCAGGAGGCATCACCATCCCCAACTTCATGTTATACTATAGAGCTACCGTAATAAAAACAGCCTAGTACTGGCATAAAAACAGACTTGTGGATCAATGGAATAGAATTGAGGTTCGAGGCATTAACCCAAAAACCTATGAACACTTGATCTTTGACAAAGAGGCCCAAAATATTCAATGGAAAAAAGATAGTATATTTAACAAATGGTGTTGGCATAGCTGGTTGGTAGTATGTAGAAAAATGCAAATAGAACCAAACCTGTCACCCTGCACAAAACTCAAATCCAAGTGGATCAAAGACCTCATCATAAACCCAGCCACTTTAAACTTGATAGAAAAGAAAGTGGGAAATATCCTTTTACGAATTGGCACAGGCAACCACTTTCTAAATATAACACCAGCGTCACAGACACTAAGAACAACAATCAATAAGTGGGACCTCCTGAAACTGAGAAGCTTCTATAAGCCAAGGATACACTCAATAGGACAAAACGACAGCCTACAGAATGGGAAAAGATTTTCACCAACCCTACAAGTGATAGAAGACTGATCTCCAAAATATATAAAGAACTCAAGAATCTAGAGCCTAAAACCTTGAATAACCCAATCAAAAAATGGGGTTCGGAACAAAAAAGGGAATTCTCAGCAGAAAAATTATGAATGCCTGAAAGGCACTTGAAAAATTGCTCAACATCTTTACCCATCAGAGAAATGCAAATCAAAACAACTTTGTGATACTACCTGACACCTGTCAGAATGGCTAAGATAAAAGACACAGATGACAGCCTATGCTGGAGAGATCATGAAGCAAGAGAAACACTCTTTCATTGTTGGTGGGAAAGTAAGCTTGTTCAGCCACTCTGGAATGCAGTATGGTGGGAGGTTCCTCAAAAAACAGGGAATCAGTCTTCCCTGGGATCCAGCAATACCACTACTGGGTATATACCCTACAGATGCACATTCACACTCCAAAGGCATTATTAGCTCAACTATATTCATTGCAGCATTATTCATAATAGCAAGAACCTGGAAACATCCTAGATTCCCCTCAAATGAAGAATGGATTAACAAACTGTGGTACATCTACAGAATGGAGTACTACTCAGCAGTAAGAAAAAAATGATATCCTAAAATTTACAGGCACATGGATGAATTTGGAGGCTATCCTCTTGAGCGAGGTATCTCAAACCCAGGAAGATAAGCAGGGGATGTATTCACTCATTAGTGAACTCTAAACAAAAAGCAAAAAGAAAAGCCTGTCCAAGCTGCAAACCACAACCACTGAACAGCTTGGGATCTGAAACACCTTGGACTGACACCTTGGATCCCACTCCCTCTAGAGGAACACCTGACTTATTCTTGATGTTGGAGGGAGGAAACTGTATTTGCCAGGAGTAGATGCTGAACCAAGTAATATTGGGATCTTGGGACCTCCTGCCCATCCTGGGGAGCAGATGTGAAGATGTTGAGAAGAGAGAGTGACTAGAGAGGGTGGGAGGGGGAAGGAACCTTGAAAAAGGATATACACGGATAGAAAATGTGACTTTATTCATAATAAAAAAAAGAAAGAGAAAAAAAAAGAAATCTAATTTCCGATTTCTTCTAGGGTAAATACTGTAGGATTATATCCATGTCTCTTTATGCCCTCCTAAATTTCCATGTGCACTCTGCCCTTCCTTCCTTCCTTCCATTCTATCTTTCTACCTCCCTCTTTCTCTTACTCATTCTTTCTCTTTCTCCTTTTTTCTTCCTCCCTTCCTCCTTTCATTTCTCTCTCTCTCTCCAACCACAGTTTTCTATTTTCCATCTCCCCTCTCCAACCTTATCCACTCCTCCTCCAACATTTCTCTTCAGAAAAAAGCAGGCCTCCCATGGATATCCACCAACCATGGCATATCAAGTTGCAGTATGACTAGGCACCTCCTCTCCTATTCAGACTGGATGAAGCAACTCAGTAGGAGAAAAGAGTCCCAGAAACAGGTATCAGAGTGATAGTCCCTGCACCCACTGTTAAGATTCTCACAAGAAGACCAGTTACACAACTGTAAAATATATTGTAGAGTGCCTAAGTTGGTACCGTGCAAGCTCTCTGGAAGGCCATGCAGTCTCTATGAGCTCCTATGATCCCAGGTTAGTTGATTTTATGGGCTTTCTTGAGGTGTCTTGACCCATATAGCTCCAACAGTTCTTCATCCCCCTCTTCTGCAGGATTTTTGAGCTCTGTCTAATGTTGGGTTGTGGGTCTGAATCTGTTTCCATTAGTTTCTGGGTAAGCTCTTCAGATGACAGTAGGGCTAGGCACAATCTATGAGTATAGCAGAATATCATTAGGAATCATTTCATTAGCTTTTTAAACATTTTTACCAGTTGTATTTGGTTCTAACCTAGGTCTCTGGGCCGTCCACCCTCTGGGTCCTGATCTTCTGGGAGGTGTCAGGGGTGGCAGACCTCAAGGTGGACCAGTCAATTTTAGCCATTCACACAATTTCCACACACCTTTATCCAGGCACATTTTACAGACAGGACAGATTGTATATTGAGGGTTTATTGACTGAGTTGGTTTCCCAATTCTACTGGAAGTCTTCCCTGCTTATAGGAGATAATAAGATCAGGCTTTGAATTCCTCATTGCTAGGAGTCTTAGCTAGTGTTACCCTAATAAATTCCTGGGAGTTTCAATTGCACTAGATTTCTAGTTTGCCCTAGAGATACACACACACACAGGATTCCAGTTGTTTCTCCCAGTACAGTATCCCTATATCCCACTCCCACCTGATTCCTTCTGTTCTCATCCTCATGCCCTCATACAGATCTTTCTTTCTGTCCACCAGCATTGTCTATTAAATATTATCTTCACAGTGAGATTTCTTTCCCCCAGCCCCCCCTTGTTAATTAGCCTCACTGGGTTTGTGCATTGTATTATGGTTATTCTTTTACATTACAGCTGATATGTAATAGCTTATAGGTGAGTACAAATCATGTTTGCCTTTGTGTGTCTGAGTTACCTCACTCAGAAATATCTTTTCTATTTCTGTCTATTTGCCAGCAAATCTCTTGATGTCATTGTTATTAACAGTTGAGTAATACTCCATTGTATAAATATACTGTAATTTTTTGTATCCATTCTTTAGTTGAGTACATCTAGATTGTTTCCTATTTCTGAATATTACAAAATACATTTGCTATGAAAATGGTTAAGCAAATGTCCTCATGGAAAGGTGGATTATGGCCAGGAGTGGTATAGATGGGTCTTGAGGACATAGAATCCCGATTTTCTAAGAAACTGCCATATTGATTTCTAAAGTGGTTGTGCAAGTTTGCACTCCCATCTGCAGTGCAGGAGTTGTGTTCCTCTTTCTCCACATGCCTTCTCTTGTGTTTTTGATCTTAGACATTCTGACAGGTGTTGATTGAAAACTCAGAATTGGTTTGATTTGTTTTCCCCAGTTGTTAAGTATATTTGACATTTCTTTAAGTACTTCATGTTCATTTGCGAGTTCTCTAGTGAAAATTCTGTTTAGATATGTACCCAATTTTTTAATTGTACTATTGATGTCTAGTATCTTAAGTTCTTTATATATTTTGGATATCAGCCCTTTGTCAGATATGAAGTTGGTGAGTTTTTATTCTGTAGGCTGACAATTTGTTCTTTTGATGGTGTCCTTTGCTTTACAGAAGCTTTTTAGTTTCATGAGGTCCCACTTATAAATTATCAATCTCAGGGCCTGTGTGATTAATGTTCTGTTCAGGAAGTTGTCTCCTGTGCCAATATGTTCAAGGCTAATCTTCACTCTCTCTAATATCATGTTCAGTGTGTCTAGTTTTATGTTGAGATCTTTGATCCACTCGGGTTTGAGTTTTGTAAAAGGTGATATGTTTGGATTTATTTGATTTCTACTTCATGATGACATCCAGTTAGACCATCAACATATATTGAGCATGCTTTCTTTTTTTCCATTAGATAATTTTGGCTTTTCAAACATCCAGTGTCCATAAGTGTGTAGATTTACTTCTGCATCTTCAATTTGATTCCATTGATCAACTTGCCTGTTTTTATGCCAATGTGGGATACATATGGGTTCTGTTACATTGTTATATAGTAGCACTTGAAATCAGGGATGTTGGTATCTCCAGAAAATATTTTATTGTACAAGAATTTTTTAGCTACCCTGAACTTTTTGTTTTCCCATATGACTTTGAGTGTTGTTCTTTTAAGGTCTGTAAAAGATTGTGTTGGAATTTTGATAAGAATTGTATCAAAATGTAGATTACATTTGGTTAGCTTACATACTGTCTTTTGGTTGGTGACATTAACAGACTATGGCCTCTTAGGTTGCTGCTTCCCCCAAGGCTGTTGGTACTCTACTTTTTTATTGACTAACACTATTTTTAAATTTATAAAAAAATTTTGAGAAGAATGATCTCAACAATTTCAGAAACAGTTACAATTACCAAACTTTTATTGAAATGCAAGACACATAAGATCCTTGTCAGAATAAGAGTTAGTTATGTATGAGTGTCCAAATCTGGTGACATTGTTCTCTTTATTTAAGAACAGTCTGCAATAAAATGCTCACTTAAACAATTATGATTTAAAATTTTTTTATTGCAATTATAGTTCCTTCAATAAATTTGCTATCTCTAGGATATGTGAAATGCTTTAATGGGAATGTTATTATAGCTTGAATACAAAACCAGAAAGTACTCAGAGGGCATGGACATTGCCTTACTTTTATAATTATCATTATATTTCAATTAAATGAAAACTATTAAATATATTACTGGATGCAATTAATGTTCTTCAATGCATTCCATCTGCCTGTTTTCAAGTCTAGTAACAAAGACCCATTATTTGAAATATAGATATTATTCATAATGTTTGAAATACACTAAAATGTATCTTTTAAGATCACATGTAACAGAATTATCTGATTCTTCTATACTATAATTACTAACAAAGTAAGAGCATTTTGGTAATCATGAAGGTGTAAGTTTGTGATAGAGTGAAAAACGTATGATGGGAGTTTGCTAAGACATATGTATTCTTTCCCTGCAGAGAGAAGTCTGAATACTTATGGGTGACTTACAGATAATAAACTACTTAGTGGATTTATGGGTAGTTATTAATGCTTTCTGTGAGTTTATATTTATATATGAACTTATTTTAGTGCATTAATTTTAATTCTTTTACATTAGAGTTAATTAGATGGTAGCAGAAATTAGGTCATCTCCTTGACTCCCACAGCGGGTTATGATAAGAGCATTACTAGAATCTGATGGCATGATTTGCAGCATAATACTTTATACTGCAGTGCTGATGTCAAATGGCATAATCTTTGAAGCCTTAGAAATTGCATGCTAATTTCTAAAAATCTCAAAACTTTCTTGATAATATTCATAAAGCAATTTAAATTTAATACCTCACATAAACTTCAAATAAGCAAAAATGGATTTAATTGACCTGAAAATAAATATCTCTTATTGTCTTCCCTTTCCCAAATATGATTACAATAAATATAACAGAAGATTTTAAGGTTTTTTTCCCCCTGTTTTATCTCTAGAATGTTCTATCCTGTCATAGTTAATTTCATCTGTACATTTGACAGAAACTTAGAGTCATTTGAGAGAAGAGAATCTAATATGACTGATATAAGAGGATCCAGGCCACTGTGGTAGTGTCATCTCTACAAAGGTGGGTATGGATGTATAAAAAGCAAATATGAGCAATCTAGAGGAAGCAGGACATGATCAGCATCTCTTAATGCTTTGATATTCAGTTCCAATGTCTTCTACCTGACTTCTTTTGATGACACACTGTAACCTGGGAGAGTAAGCCAGATAAATCCTTTGTTCTCCCAAATGATTTTTGCTCAGTGTTTCATCACAGAAACAGAAGTCAAGGAAGGAATATCTTTAAAGAAATTCTCCATCATTAGGAACTCTTTCTAATTTCTTCAATGATTGCATGATAGCTGTTTGTAATGGTTCTACTGTTCTATTTCTGAAGCAATATTTGTCTGTCTTTTAAAAGATTTCTTTAATACATGTTTTCATATAATTAAAGAAGAATTCCATCTAAAAATGCATTTTCTTGTTGGTAATATTTCATATTTACAAGAGCAAAAACAAATGCCCTTCAGTTATAACAAGAATGGAACAAAAAGAGTTAATGTTTATTAAAATAATTAGTCTTGACTTAAGTGATACTGACTGGTGGTAATATGAAATGTCAAAATTATAAGGCATCTGTGCAACAGAGGTTTTTGTTAAAAAAATTAGTGAATATTTAAATGGCAGTTATGAAAAATGACTGATGGCAATAGTGTGCTGTTATTATTCATATCCCATTCAAAGCATGCTCATCCGCGATGGGAAAAGTGAGGAAAGTACTTATTTTTTATCCATTGAAGGGCTGCTCTGTCATTTTCAAAATGAAGGTACTTCTCTGCTAGAGGTTTATTATTTGAATTTTCTTTTGAGGTAAAAGAAAAGAACTGACAGGCAAGTCAGAATTTATTCATTATTATGGGGAGATAAACCACAAAGTGGATTCTTGTTGAGCATTGGCAACAACCTAAACACCTAGCCTAAAGAGAGGCTACATCAAGTGAATAAATTCACTTAATCTCAAATACTGTAAGAGAACGTGCAATGACATAGAAATACAATTATGTTCATTTATACTTAAGAATTTGTTTTTATATGTATTTGAGTTTCTGTCACTGCTGCTCTGACATTTCCATGGTTTTCACTGGTTTTCTCACATTAATTTAAAATTTTAACTGAGCCTAAACTCTGAAAAGACTTTGGTATCTCATTTCCATATAAATTCAAGTCAGGCAGTATTGGAATGATAAAAGAAAAATTTAGCATTTGAATTATCTTCAATTAATTGATGAAACTAAATATGAGTTATTTCAAAAACATATTTTACCAGTATTTTTACCATATGATTTTTATGATTGGAATATATGGTTTATATGCTTCCTAGGTCTCAGAACATTATAATGTTTTTCAAGTAAAGATTTTATAAAATAAGAAGTGCTAACATCATGATTATGAGATAAATGAAGGAATTATTGTTGTAATAACATAATGTATATAATGTATACATATATGTATTAATATAAATATCTTTGGTAAGATGTTAAAAGTCTTTAATTCAATAGTTCATAGTTTTTTATTATTTTGTCTCTCTTATATTTTTCTGAAAATTTTTACATCAATATGCTTATGGGATTGTGGGTATTTTTTGAGATTAGGTGCATATCAATTTGGCTTGACTCACTTCTCTGATTCTACTTCCTCAATTGTTGATGTGGTAAAATACATTCCACTTCATCTACACAGATTTTTGTTGTTGTTGTTGTTGTTTTATGAAAATTTATACTACACATATAGTTTTATTTTTAAAAGAAACACACTTGATATTTCTGGTAATTTGAATGAGCATTATCCCAGGTAATTGAATGCTTGATTCCTAGTTTGTTGCCCTATCGTGGAAGGAGGCAGAGACCTCCCTGGAGGACATACAGAACAGGGCTGGGTTTTGGGTTGGTCAGAGTTTCTTATGTTTTTGTTTTATTTTTTTCCTCCAGCAACAGAAAATTATGCAATACAGGGAGTGCTAGGTATGTCTTGGTTGAAAGGTGTTTTATTAATTCTATTAATTAAAAATTAATTAAATTAGTAATTCTATTAATTGATTCTACTAATTATACTGAGTATTTTATTTTCTTTGTTAGTTTTACTATGGTACTATAAGTCTCTGTTCATTTATAAAAACAACTCAGAAATCAAAAAATAATGTCCATATTCCCACACTGGATTCGAACAATACACCTTGTTTCTTTAATTGTATTTTGCTTAAAATACAGCTAAATATTTACATGTTATTATTGTTTCTTGTGACAGGAACTTTATATATCTGCCTTCATCATCTTCCATTGCTTAATTTGAAAATAAGGTCAAACTTCAGAAATAAATTAATGAATATTTTTCACTCACCAGTAAAATACAATATGGCTAAGAAATTGAAGCATATACTTAAATGAAGACTGATTTTACTTCTCTGAGCATTTTTCTTTCCCTGTGTGCACTAGTGACTTGATTTAAGCTTAGACAGGGAAGATTTTTATTTTTCTCTTCACATAGCCAAAGATCTTCTTTCTGTATTCTCCTCTTACATTTCTTGCTCTGATTTGTCAAATAAACACACTCAGCTATTGGCTTTTCCTAGAACTAATTTATAACATAAATAGTGTCATAACAATACAACGATATCAATAATGTCATCTCCACTTCTTGGATTATATCATCAGTTACTATAAGCATGCATTTTCCTGTCCCTTGGATCAAACAAATGCATGAAACTCGGTACTTTGTAAGCTTTGGTCATGTTTGCAGGTTAGACAAAACTCTAAGTCAAATCTCTCTCTGAAAGTTTTATCATACTTGGATTGCAATGCTATTACTAACCTCTCAGGAAAACAAATTCCAATCAATTTTAATTTTGTAAAATTGATTTGCTAGTATAATTTTATCAATATGGACAGAGATCTACCATGAAAGCATCAAAATAAATATCAATAAAATGATAGATTTGCAACATTATATGATGAGTGGGGGGGACAATACATCATCATTTCTGAGATATTGTCTTTGAGAAAAACCAGCCACTATGTCATATCTTAAAATTTAAGCTTAGACAACAAAACCCAAGGCCAAAGGAGAAAGTCTTTGTGGGATCCTAGGCCTTTTGGCAACTGCTTGAAAGTCATGTCAGGCTGGAAAGTAAACTGTTTAAGGCAGGAAGTATCAGCTATAGGGGGATTGTATTCTGTTTCATTGTAAATAATTGTCTTGCCTACTGGTTTAATAAAAAATGCTGATTGGCCAAAGGTAGACAGGAAGTGTGGGTGGGTCTACCAGACTAAGAAAACTCTGGGAACACCTAAGAGCAGAGACAGATGCCATGGGGATTTGACAGAGACACTACAAGGAGATGGCAGCAGATACAGAGGAAAGAAGCTGAAATGCTGCTCTGAGAAATTGTATCCAGCTGCATGGCTGAACAGAATCATGGGTTGAGTTAAGATGAAGGAGTTAGCAATTTATATGCCCGGGCCCTAGGTCAATAAGCAGAATATTAATGAAAGCATGTGTGAGTCTCTGTGGGACTGTGGGTCTGTGGGTCTGCAAGTCAGAACCTTGAGGCTAGACCAAAAGACTGGGCCAGAAACCTCATATAACAGTCAGCAAAGGGAAAGAAATGATAAGAGAATTCCCTCCAAGGAGGCAAGAGGGTAATGCAAAAATGCTATAGAGGAAGTTGGCTTCCTGAGAGCCCATAAAGGATGGTTTACTTCTGAAAAAGCCTCTGTGAGGATCAGGCAGGCTTCTTAGGGAGCAGGTTTATCAAGCACAGCCAAATGACCAACAGCCTTGAGTATGCAATTCTTTTCACCAAGAATGACAGTCTAGCACTTCCAAGGATAGCTTCTGCCTTTGTGGAATGAAATGTAAAAAGACCAAACTTTCAGGGATGATGCTTGATATACCAGCAAACAAAAGCATCCAGTCCAAACAGAGGGGAACAAAAACAAAGCTAGTCCCTGTGTGTTAGGAACAGACACAAAAGACGGTACTTGGAATAAGTCACATTAGATTTCACAGTTTCTGCAAGTACTTTTAAATTATGAGCACTTTCTCCTTTTTAAAAATTGCATTAAATGTATTTTAAGTTTCTTTGTTTTCCTGTAAACATAGTGTTAGCATTCGGACCTGACCCACCCAGCAGTGTTCTGACAATATCAGTCTACCTAAAGTCCCCTTTTAGAAAAGTTCCCTCCTCCCTCTTTCTCTCTTTCTCCCTTCCCTCTCCTTTCTCTTTTAGTCTTTTCCTCTCTTCCCTTCTTCCTTTCTCCTTAATAAAACTTTCCACGTAAGTGCTGCCTGCATTGTGTGTGTGTGTGTGTGTGTGTGTGTGTGTGCACATGCACACACACATGGGTGGATGGCATGGCATGGTTCCATAGCTCTTCCCACCTGCTGTGACTGCTACCAGCTGCCACCCTCCCTGACTGCATGGCAAGTCTCCTTCATCTGCCATGGGATACCAGAATCCAACCCACTAAGGTCTTTCTTGCACCATTTTTTCAAAGATAACAATATGAACTTACTAAAATACATACATCTTCTGACACACTATAATGGGAAAACCTTGCTTCTAAACAATATGGTTTTTTATCATATTTGTTTGTGATTTGAATTGTACCACAGGGATGAAACACACTTTTTGGCCGTCAAAATGGCTCAGTGAGTAGACGTACTTTCTACCAGCCAGATAACTTGTATATAAACACTCAGGACATACACAGTAGAAGAAAACCAGCTCTCACAAATTATCCTCTGACTTAGGCATGAAAACCATGACTTGTGTAACCAATACTACATATACCTATAAGCACATAAAAAAATTGTAATTAAAAAACCTATTATTTAGAAACAGACATCTAAAACATAGAAGGGATAATATCCTTCTATAAAAATTTTTTGTGAGACAGAAACTCATGTGAAAAACATTTATAAGCTACTTAATACTAAAAAAAAGCAATGTGACTTTTAGAGGTCAGGAGAAACACGTTGTTACCCACATATCCACTGGGAACAAAACTAACTCGCAAACAAACAAAAATATTCTCAGCATTCCTTAGTTGAGTATAATTCTCGGGCTGGAGGGATGGCTCAGCCGTTAAAGGCTTGGCTCACAACCATAAATATAAGAGTATAATTCTCAGTGTAGCACAGAGGTCTCTTGGGTTTTCCCCTATCCATGCCAGTATGTTTATTATTGTTGTCCCTGTTCAGCATATGCTAGCAGCATTTAAAGAGAAAAGAGACCTCTAATATGTAAGAGATCAAGAAGAGGCATATGAGAGGGTTTCAAGGTAGGAAAGGGAAGGGGAAATGATATAATTATATTATAACCTCAAAATACAAAATGTAACCATGAGAAAAACAACTACCCAGACATTAAACTCTTTGTTCATCATGCTTCTTATCTATCTTTTTAAATGTACTTTTTAGTGATAACTCCAGCTCATGAAATATTTCATAGCAAAAATATCATTTAGGCTCTGATCTGTTGGTGCCTGATTTGATGTGATATACTTACTACTGTGATGCTGTCCTGTGGTCTCTAAAATGATTGTCCCAGATTCCTGAAATTGAATCTGTGTTCAACTGTTCGGCTCAGCATTCCCTACAGAATGATATATAAACCTGTCACTTTAAAAGATAACATGGGAAATCTCTCAATAAGGTGAATGCCATTACTACCTCTCAGTAACAAAATTTCTACTATCAAAATATACTTAAAACATAATTTCAGAGACTAGAGAGATGGCTCAGAGGTTAAGAGCACTGACTGTTCTTCCAGAGGTCCTGAGTTCACTTCCCAGCAACCACATGGTGGCTCACAATCATCTATGATTACATCTGGTACCGTCTTCTGTATACTGTATACATAATAAATAAATCTTTTAAAAAATCCATAATTTCAAACCTAAGGCAGTCTATGGGCAATGTTGGAAAATTGGAGGAAACAGTTTTTAAATATACAATACTTCAGAATTTAAAATGCTATCCACTTTCTTCACTATAATACCCCATTGCATTGAAGAACAGCACACCACTAAAGAAGAGCAAGATTTCTCTTGGCTATATTGTGAAAACACACACGTCCACAATGCTATAAAAATACAAATGATCTCAATTTTGTATACAAATGTCTTAGCTTGTTAGTGCATACTTATTTGAATCAAAAATGGCAGCATTTTCTAAAAGTTTTGCTTCTAGACTAAGAGAGATGCTCCCACACTACTGTCTCAAAGGATGAACCTTTTGATCTTCATAAAGTTTATTTTTCAATTTTCAAAAAATTAAAAGAATACAAATTATCACATTATTTAACAAAGGGAACATATCCATGAGCATTAATTTATTGACCATTTAACTTAATATAATAACATACAAAATCAGAGTGATATAAAAATCTGAAGTGGAGGGTAACAAAGGCTTATAGCATAGTTTCACTGTAGACAAAGTGAATAACTTTAGAATGATAGGTTGTACAAAGATTTCAGTTTATTATTGCTGTGCCTTATTTCTCTAACATTTAAAGTGGTATATTTGCTTTCTAGAATTAACTCTCTAGACACTAGTGCTATTATGATCTTAGTTATTCAACATTTTCAAAGAATTTATACAAGGAAATGAAATAGTATTATACTCACAGGAATAGAAATCACAAAATCAATATCTGATGTATTTGGCATCTGATATGTATGGCATTGTTTCTTTCCCACTTTGTTCAGTCAACGCAAACTGGGAAAGAGGCACTTTGCTTTCCTCATCAACCCAAGCAAAGCAGATAGTAGGATGGTATTTTGTTGTCCTAATACAACATGGACATAGATTACTCCAAAACTAAAGGAACCACATACCATTAATATTCTTTAGTTAGTATGGTGGAGAACATATAGGATATATGGATGAAATATACAATGAAATAGAACACAGCTATATCTGCATATATCAACCATGAAGAAAATTCATGGATTATGTTGAAAAAATCATGTCATGGAGTTTGTCATATGGCTTAATGGATAAATTGCTTATCACGTGTTTTAGTTACCTTTCAATCACTATAATAAAACACCATGACTAAGGCAAATTATAAAATAAATGATGGGGTTCACAATACTAGAGGGTTAGAGTTCAAGATCACCTTGGTGAAGAGCATTGTTCTAGGCAGACATGCACAGCACTGGGTCAATAGCTGAGCATTTACATTCTGACCCATAGTCACAAGGCAGAGAGAAATAACTCATAACGGTGTGTGCTTTTGAAACTTCAAAGCCCATCCAAGTCACATACATCTTCCAATAATGCTACACCCAATCCATGAACCATAGACTGGGCATTCAGATATATGAACCTATGTGGACCATCTCTATTCAAATAACCACATCACTAAAATATAAGGACCTGAGTTTCATAGTCAGAACCAGTATTAGTATGTTCTTATGAATGGTACAGAAACAAGTATCTATTTACCCCAGATAGACCACCTATGGCAGAATAAGTTAACAAGTTGACCTATGTCCAGTTTGATGAAACAATAAGTTTATTGAATTGGTTCTTAATAATATAATTGGAGTATTTCATAAGCATGGATGACTCAAGGGCAATTGCACCTCCAGAAAGCCTATTCTTGCATGGGTGAGGGCCCACAAAAGCTGCATCCCAGAGCACTCTGAATAGTTGTGAGCAGTTCAAAGTATGAGAGAGAGTCCATTCTGGGACTTGCACAGCTCAGAGAATTTTCTCTCTCCAGTTGTTTACTGCTTCTATAATGTGCTAAGGGGCCTTGTGAATCTTGGAAATTCCAGCTTTCCTAAACTTAGCAGATGTATCTACTTTCACAGTTTGCTAAGACTTTTTTTTTCCCTCCAGGATAGAATGTTTGAATTTACATGGGAATTCTACATATAATATACCATCCAGTGCTTCTACAAAGATGAAAACTAGATACAGGAAAACTCCTGGAAGCTTGCTAGACATGAAGCCTAGAGTATTGAGTACCATGGCACAAAACAAGATATCTCACCTCAAGATGTAAGGTGAAAATCGACACTCAAAATTATCTTCAATATTCACATATGTCCAAAGTCATGTGTGCTACTATGCACACACACACACAAACACACACACACAAATACACACATGCGTGCATGCACATACATTTTTTAATCATAGATGCACACACCTAAGGTATATCTCATTACTCCAATGAACAACTGAACAATTCATTCTAGACTAGGCAAGAAGATAAGTCTTGGCTTATTGCCTAGTCAAAAAAAAAAAGTATGTGTGGAGTGTAAAACATCCAATAAATTTTATGAGCAGCAACACATGACTGTTCACAGAACTCTAGCCCTTAGAAGAATACAATCTACTATGTGAGATTAGATATAATCACATACTCACATTTATTCTAACCTTAAAGGTTTCACAAAATTGTAAGAAGAGAAGACTACATTTGACTTTCTAAAACAATAGATCTATTATCACAGAAAACTCTAAGTTTATCTGTTACAGTAATTGCAATTTAATTCAGTAACTGTTCAAATGCCAACTATTTGAAGTTTTAAAAAAATAAATCTTCATAATTCCTGAAGTAAAGAGTATTCAGTTAGAGGAGATATGAGGCAGGACAAGTATGAGTTTATGTCCCATATAAATAATTTAGTGATAGACCTTATTTTAAAAAGGTGAACATATGGGATCAGGACAGTGAGATGTATTTAGCTCATTTGTAAGGCACTTGCTCAGCATGTGTAAAATCCTGTCTAAAATGTCTTCTTAAGGAAGAGAAAGCAGAATTGTATATTGTTAGTGGAGTTTCACATACATCCTTGCCCACACCATTTCATCCACTGATTATTTTTTCTCATAATTTTTTATAGAGTTAATCTTCTTGGTAACTGTCAGTACCCCATGCACAATCTCTGACTTACTCAAAGGAGCAAAGTAATTGATAGCTTGAAGAAAGGTACTCACATTTAATGCACTGTGGTCAATTTGATTTGTTAAATCTGGCGCCCTTCTTTGAATCCCATACAAGATGTTCCTCCCCATGATTATTGTGACAAGTGTGAAAAATGCTCAACTGTCAAACACCCATAAGAGAAAAAAACTAATAGCAGCCGTGATAACAGCTGACAGGGACTACACATTGGGTGCTGTGAATGACACACATTGAAAGATGGCTCATTAATCTGCCATAACCTAATTTGAATCTTAGTCAGTTTCCTGTTCCCTGGCTAGAAAATAATTTGGCACAAAAGAAATTTTACTCTTTCATTCCTTTGGGTTATGTTTTGCTTTGGACGTCTAGACCAAGAACTTTGTTCTTAATATAAAATATGTTGACCATAAATCCTGGCTTCCCTCTTTAATTATAAAAAATGTGACTATTATGTAGCTGTTCCTGTGTATACAGAAATTTTCAGTGTTTTAATTAGACTTACTTTCCTTAAGTGTTAAAGGAAGCAACAGGCCTGCGATTGCCCAGGCACTAATAGTACATAATAGAGCCAATTGCAAACAGCAGTCTAATTTGTTGATTTCAACTGAAGTGTAATTATATTGCTTCATTTGCTGAGCAAATCATATGAGAGTTTCTCTAAATCAGCCTGATTGTGTAATGAAGAGCTAATTACAAACAGCAGTGTTCTTGCGGGAAATTCATTGTAAGTGCTAATGCCAGGTTGGTTCCATTGTGACAATGACTCATTAGTACATTAACAAAAGCAACCGTGGGAACATGCCCAGTGCTGGGCTGCTGGTCTCTTGCTTTCTAAAGCTGCAATGATTGCATCCTTCAACATATAATTACCAAGAAAATGGTGCTTGATTTAGGTTTTGGCAATTTTTTAGAAAGAACAGAAAGACATTTTTAGAGCAAAATAAAATGATTTGGAAAGTCTTCCTGTCAGGCTTAATGTAGATTTCACTATGCCAGGTGTGCCCTGGAAACCTAATTTAACAAGGGCTCTTTTCGATGAGAGTCCATTCTTGACAGTTGAATTTTGACATCCCACCATGCAAATGGACTCCATGACACATATGTGTCTCTGAAGATGTGTGAAAGTGTGTGTGTGTGTGTTTGTGCATGTTGTGTGCGTGCACACATGCATGCCTGCGCATGTATGCATGTATGCATGTCTCCTGCCTTTAGCTGACAGTGGCTACAGTGAAGGATGCTAAGCAGATACAAGTCAGTAGGTCCAGGCAGCTCCATGAAGGGAGTGAGACAGGCTTTTCAAATTTATTTCAATACTAACATCTAAAGTTTGAATTTTGAAATAGCTCCTCCACTCCATGCAGCTGGACTATAGAAAGTAGCTAGTTCAACCAAGAACTATGGACTTCATGTCAGATTCATAGCCCTAAATATGTTTTAACTTTCAGAGTACTACAATGTACCAAACAATTTCTTCCCTTTTATAAAAGAATTTTTCATGATGACAAAGTGTTCTCTCTCTGCTTATTCTAGGATGAAGGCATACAATGTAGATTTTTCTATACTCAGTTACAGTTCAGTGCATCACCAGTCTTTTTAGTAATGTCTTCATGAAGAATCTTCCTCTCTCCCATATAGATTGTATTTTGTCTATAGCTAACAAGCTACAGTTCTTTCTCCTCTGTAACCCTAGAGCTATACTTTCTACATTGATATAATTGGATTTTATGTCACTAGGCCACCAACAAAACTGAATTTAACTCTAATGATCCCTGAAGCATTTAAGTTTCTTTCCCAATATAGAAATTATTCAAAATAAAGATGTGAAGTTTAAATGTAGGTCAATCATTAGGATTTTTATAGATTGTGGATGAAAAAGAAGGATGAAACACTATAAAGAAGTAAAAGATTAAGAAAAAGTTTCAGTGGTAAGTTGTAAAAGGAAAGAAAATATGTTTATATGCAGAGTAGAAAACACATAATGTTGTGTAAAAATGATGGGATTCAATTTTATTTAACATTCTTGGGACTAAAGACTGCAGGCCATTGAAAACAACTGCATTCACACACACACATCCAACAACAATCACCAGGAAGAAAGAAGCTACAGGAAATAAGGTAATTCTCTCTTCAGAACCCTAAGGATATTTTGTTCATTTTTTTTCTGTTTTCATGATTATAGCCAAAATGCTAGAAAATTTTCTGAGGTTAACCAAGACAAAACTAGAAAAAAATTACCCAAGTTTTTGCAACTCATTAGAGCAGGGCAAAAATAACAGTGTTTACTTTTTTACTGTGGGTCGTCTACCTGTGAAAAAACACAAAGTGTCCCAATTTTACATTAAAAAAATACAGTGTTTACCTGGCTTTTCAAAGACAAAAGAAATTTTTACATTTTCAAAAATTACTGAAAAGTCAATATGTGTCTATGTATGGATAGACATATATTCAGTTTTCCTGATATATCTATCTCCTTAATGGACGGATATTAATATTGTCTTCTACTGATTTTTAGCTTTTTATTGTGGCTTGCTTTAGTTTTGGTTTTTATTTTTTGAGAAAGATACTCATTCTGTAGCCCAAACTGACTTAAACTTGACTTTGTCCTAAGCAAATCACAACCTGAAGGTAACTGTCCTGCCTTAGCTTTCTGCTTGCTAATAGGACAGCCATTCTCTCTGGCTACATTTCATGTAATAATTAATTTTAAATTGCTTGTTTTGAATTGGATTTATTCACTTAGTTTTCTATGGTTTAATATTCATTACTGAAAAGTTTATTGGGCTTCCAAAAACTTTTAGGGTCATCTAGAGTGCATATAAGTTAATTATCAGCTTTTTGCTCTATATAACCATGGTTTTCCAGTGTTTCAATGGCACATCGTCCTAATTAGCCTTTAACTTTTCAGGTTTATATTCATTATATCACAATATTAACTTTAAAAAATCAGGCTAGTGGCTTAGACTATGAAAAGGAAACCATATGATTGACCTCATTGATGAGTAACATTTTGGGACATGATGGGGCCAGGGGCAGTACCTATTCAAAATTTAAAGCAATAAAGTAAGCTGAACTAATTAATACAAAATTCATGAAGATGGAAAATTATTCAGGCATGTGACAGAGTCTAAGGAAAATCCTATAGTTATGTCTACTATGTGTAGCATTTCATATATATATACATATATATATACACACACACACATTATATATCAATGCTACTATAATTTGATTTGTTTAGAACCTATTTAAAAATTCTGTAAGGTAATTGAATTTTAATATTGAAAAATGATCAATGTTTATATAACAAATTCACTTTTGGATTATGGTTATACAACAAAACATTACAAGAATCCTTATCTGAAACTTTGATGTTTCATACACAAGGTCCATTGACTTTTCAGGTAGAATGAATTTATTTCACTTTATAAGACACCAAAGGAGCCATATTCATTATTAAAACACAGACTGCATGTATTTTATATGGAATTAGCATCATTAAGGAGAGAATAGATTGAATGTTTTGCTAATTCTATGCAACAGCCATGCTATCCTGTAATTTACAAGCAGCAGGTGGACTCAGAGTGTCATTTATTTCTTCTAAATTACTATGTTGAGTACAGATGCAAGTATTTATTTTAAAAGCAAGTTTGAAAATATATTGTTTTGCTAAACATTTTTGAAAGCATTATTTAAACAGAAAAATATATGGGCATCTATTAGAAACCTTGGGTTCTACCTGTCACTATGTGAGCAGGAGCAGCAGCTAGTTTTATTTATTATTTTTCTTATTTTTGTCATACCATTTGGGGATTCAAGTAAAGTACCTTCTTGGGATTGTTTTTGTCATCCTTTATCTTTACTGATCCATGAACTTGAAGCTGTATCATAAAATATTGTACATATGAGTAGTAGAAATACATTACACAAAAGCATAAACTGTGATATGAGTGTTTTATATACTTTTATTTGCATTCTTTGTGCAGAGCTTTTGCACACAGGAAAGATGTAGACACCATATAATACTTCTCTAACTATACCTGAACCTAGACAGATAAAACATAGCAGAGAGAGAATTCCAGGGACTGAAAAAGATCTGTGTTTGGGATGTTGATGCCAAAATTAGTAACAACATATTAAAATAATATATTGAGGTCAGTGTTAATTATTTGCTGAACTAAGTTGATAGAATTAACAGCCAAGGAAAGATGTTATACATATTTAACCCTAAAATATTTTAGTTAATATCAAGAATCTTTAAAATTCTGATCTGTCTACTTGAAAAGAAATTAATATTTGGAAAATAAAACTGTTATAAATACCATTAAACAATGCAATTATTATTTAAATTTTTCAGAAATTATTTTCAAAGAACTAATGTATTTGGGGCTAGAGAAACATTAGATAGTAAATAACTTACACTTGACATCTGGAATGACATATATTTACTGAAAGTTGTTAGAATTCTTGCCAGGAACCAAGAAAGTCAACAGACACTCAAAATTCCTAAATAGACTTTGTAGGGTCCTCATTATCATCTTAAAACTACATTTTACACTAATCACAAATTATTATTAAGCTGTGTACCCTAAGTCTAATTTCTGTCCCAGAAGGACATCCATGATATTTGCATCATACAGGAGACATCCATTGTAGATTTTCTAATTCCATGTATCTTATTCCACATTGCCTATGGATTGTTTTTTTATTAATCAAATGAACTCACAAATACCAAAATTTAAGATCTTTCAAACTATACACCACTAGCCAGAAAATCTTAGTGAAGAAAAAGCCCACAGAATACAAACTAGAAATGTTTTATTTGCTAGTATATATCATATTTCCATGTATGTTTTATAATGTTGGGATTTAAAAGTGAAAATAAGTGATATTTTTAAGCTATAGCTAAATGTATTTACTTGTTATATGCAGCATTTACGTTTACAGTCATTACTGTCTTTATTCTGATAAATCAAGGTGGCATTGAATACTAACAATTTGTCGGATAGTATTTTAACTGAAAGATGTAATTTTAATTTAGTTGAGCATTGACTGTGTTCTGAGCTCTGTACTAGATAAATGTTATGCATTATCTTGATTAACACACACATATATAACACATATATATAAAATGCATAAAAAATAATTCATGAATTTTTCAATTGGGAAAAGTTTTAAGTGTGAGTTGATAAAAATGTCTGGATTTTATTGCTTTAAATATTACCATAAATATTCTACAATAAGCACAGTGTAAATCATAAGTAACTAAAACCATATAAATTTGTAGTAATTTAAAATCAGATAAAGTTTATCTAAGCTGATTAAAAACTAATGAAAAACTTATTTAAAATAGCAATCCCTTTGTCATTATTATTGTGTTAAAAAAGGCGTTATAGTAATTTATCCTATGTAATTTTCCTATCAACAACACTAAATTAAGTTGTTGATACATAGTATGAAATTTTAAATTCTATTTAATTTCATAGATCTACATCAAAAGTGTAATATGTATCCATGTTGCTTTTCTAACAGTGCCTTCAATTGTCTCAGGCAAATTTATTTTTAATTCAATATCTGAGTAAAAATAAATTTAGTAGACAAAACAAGGACATATTGTTGGTTATTGCTCCTAGAAATATCTTTTAAGATATCATTAGTCTATGTAGAAGGTAACTGTTAGACCAGTCAGTTTATAGCACTAGTGTTTATAGACAATGTAACTGACTAATTAGATAACTGCTGTAAATATTTGAGTCATGATGTCTTGTGGCTCAAAATTTATTTTGCAAAGTAATTCCCTAACATGAGGATATTTTATATTTAACTTTGTTTGGGGATCCCAAAGATATCTCATAAAAACTAATCTAAAAGCAAATCATAAAAGTGCATCTGCATTTTAAATTTATTATAGATTGCATGTAAATTCAAACACTATCAGTTAATTGTATTGGTTTTATTTTATTGGATCTTTTATTTCTCACTTTATTCTCTGGGTTGCTTTATGATGTTGTGACACATTGATCTTTTCTCACACTTCTTACACTAGAAAAGTCAACAGAAAACAAAATATTTTTATTGTTATATAACAGCACACATCACATTTATTATGGAGCTAAGTAAATGAAAACTGGCTTTCATGGTAGACAAAAGGAGCTATGTTTGAAAAGACCCTGAGATATGAAAGGTCATAGATGGAGTAAATTACAAAAATGATTCCTGATTAAATGAGCTATGCTGTCTTAAAAGAAAAAGCTTTTTCGATTTTTTGTGAAATTTAATTAATCATCTTAATATGTGAGTATGAAGATGTTTACTCAGCAAACATGAATGTGTATCTGCTGATGAAGTGGCTACATTAGGATGAAAGGGCTTTTAATGTAGTTTTAAAAATGGTGAAGATTTATATAAGCACTCTGGGGTGAACTCTTATTATGAAAAATGATACATGAGTACTAAAGGAAAAAAGCAAGATTAAGTCTGTTTGTATTGGTGATGTCATAAACCACTAATGCTGTTTGAGTAGTTTATAAATATTAGAGGAAGTTGGTAATGCAGCCACAGCATTAGTATGCAGTTGTGATCTGCTTTGGGCCTCTAAATAAACTCCAAATGAACCATTTATTTGTTTTTGAGGAATGATAATTGTGACTGACTTTCCCATCTAAAACAAAAATGTTTTCAGTAGGAGTGTGTCTCACTTGTGCTATAGAAGAGTAGAGATTTGAAAGGAAATGGCAATGGCTACAAACATCTTCAATATATTCAAATCTTTGTCACCTCAAAGGACATATTGAAAGGAAGCACAAAGCACCCTGTAATAAACTGAGAGTATTTTTTGCAATCATGGAATTTCTTTGTCCTCAGAATTATCACATACATTTTAGTTCACTGGCAATATATCTGGGAAACATAGTGTGCTATGAAATGAAATACTCTCAAAGAAATGCAAGTCAAAATATTCTTGAGAAACCACCTTACACCAGTCAGATTGGCTAAGATAAGAGACACAGATGACAGCCTATGCTGGAGAGGATGTGGAGCAAGGGGAACACTTCTCCATTGTTGGTGGAAGTGTAAACTTGTTCAGCCACTTTGGAATACAGTATGACAGTTTCTCAGAAAATTGGGAATCAGTCTCCCCAAGCATCCAGCTATACCACTCTTGGGCATATACTCTAAAGATGCACATTTGCACTCCAAAGGCATTAACTCAACTATGTTCACAGCAGCATTATTCATAATAGCAAGAACTTGGAAACAACCTAGATGCTCCTCAACTGAAGAATGGATTAACAAAGTGTGGTACATCTACACAATGGAGTACTACACAGCAGTAAGAGAAAATGATATCCTAAAATTTACAGGCAAATGGATGGATTTAGAGAATATCCTCCTGAGTGAGATATCACAAACCCAGTAAGATAAGCAGGAGATGTACTCACTCATTAATGGACTTAAAACAAAAAGCAAATGACACCCAAGCTGCAAACCACAACCACTAAATAGCTTGGGATCTGAAGCATCTTGAACTGGCACCTTGCAGCCCATTCCCTCCAGAGTAACACCTGACCCAGTCTTGATATTGGAATGAGGAAAGCAGACATGTCTGGAGTGGAGGCTGAACTAAGCCACTTTGGGACCTCCTGTCCTTTCTGGGGAGGAGATAAGGAGATGGGGAGAAGAAAGAGTTACAGGGATGGGTCGGGAGGGGGAAGGGAGTTTAAACAAGGGGCTATATAATTTAAAATGAGCCTTTATTTGGAAATTAATAAAGAAAAAAGAAAATTTCTCAAATGTGTCCAGTGTTCACATAAATGAACTACTGGTTAAATGTGGAAGAAATGAAGACATTAAATATGAATTGGGTATGTTATATTGTGAATATCATCTGGGAAACTTCTGGACACAATTTTTAGGCTCTGAATTTATTTTTTGTCAAAGTTCACAGTTACTCATACATATATAAATACACGCACATATACACATACATACACACATACACACACATATAATGATGCATATTTGGACAAAGGTCTGAATATGAGTTATAGTTGGTGGCTTGGCAGTTTATGAGGCCTCTGGCACTGGGACCAGAATTTATCCCTAGTAAATGAACTGGCTTTTTGGAACCCATATCCTATAGAGAGATATCTTTCTCAGCCTTAATACAGAGAGAAGGTACCTGGTCCTGCCTCACCTTTACATCCTGAGCTTTGTTGACTCATCATAGGAGGCCTTATCTTCCTTCAGGAGTGAATGGGGTGTGGGGTTGGGGGAAGCTAAAGGTGAATGTGGGGAAGGGATAGAAGAAGAACTGTGGTTGATATGTAAAGAATTTTAATTAAAAATGTCAAAAAAGTAAGTGAGAACTTATTATGAATTGTGAATTTTAAAAGATAACTTATTTTATTTCAAAAATTAAGAAGTCATGCATATAAAGAAGTTGCTGATCTGGCATTTTCCTCTAACTTAGGAAATTCTATTTATTAAAGCTAGACTAAGCTGCAAACCACAACCCCTGAACAGCGTTGGATCTGAAACACCTGGGAATAGCACCTTGGATCCTACTCCCTCTAGAGGAACACCTAATTCAGTCTTGATGTTGGGGGTAGGAAACTGGATCAGCCAGAAGTGGATGCTGAACTGAGCAATTTTGTGACCTTGGGACTTCCTGCCCATGCTGGGGAGGAGATGGGGAGATGTGGAGAAGAGAGAGTGACTGGAGGGGGTCAGAGGGGGAAGAGACATTGAATAAGGATATACACGGATAGAAAATATGACTTTATTCATAAAAAAAAGCTAGACTAAATTCCAACAAAGACATAGTACACAGTTGAGTGACAAATTTACTGAATAAATACTGTGACTACACATTAAGCTTTCAGAAGTTAATAGACTTCTACACCAAGTCGCTAGAAGTAGGCTGTAAGGATGGATGGTAGAGCAGAATATACATGTTTCTAAGAAATTAGAACCCTGAGTATCCCTCCAGGACTACACTTTACAACGTGGTAAGTATAATTCTGAGTGATGAGGTTCATAACCAAAGCATGTTATGTAGAACATAAATAATGCTTTCAAAGTTTCTGCAGTGTGGATGATTCTAATAAATAGTTGACACCAGAAGCCCAGCCAATGTTGCTTTGGAATTCAGCTAAGAAATTTGGAAAATTAGAAGCATATATGTCTAAGAATTTTATATTTATATATATATATGAGATTTATTAGATTGAGTTATATAGGGTGTGTCACCAGTACTACAACAAAGATTAGCTCACAGTATAGAAACCAAGAATCTAGTAGCTATGTATTCCACAAAAAAGGATGCCACAGCAGTTCCAATCTGATCTGGAGGTTTCCTGAGGAGTTACTGGTGTCCAGTCTATGTTGAAATCCCAAAGAAGTTAGTTGTAATATTGGCGAAAAATGTCATAACACCTGTGTTAAGGAACTTGCCAGCAAGACAAAAGCAAACATTCTTTCTTTTATGTCCTCTTATCTGGGTTGCCAGCAATAGATGTTCCACACATTTAGGGTAGGTCTTCTTGCTTCTAATAATTTTATCAAGACAATCCCCACAAGAGCCTAATCTGGCTTGAGGAGCTTTAGATTTTATTTTTTATTTTCCATGTATTTTAGAGAAAAGAGAAGTTTTATTACTATATGTATTTTTTTAGTTATCCTGGATGTTTTGCTTTTTTATATAAAGTTTGATAATTGATTTTCAAAAACCAATAAAAAATTAGTACATAAATAAATAAGTGCCCCTGATGCTTATGTTTTTACTGATTCCAAATGAAGTCAGAAAGACAACCAAAATTTGCAAGCAGAACTTCAGACTTCTTTTTGAGTGCAACAGACTATGGCTATTTCCAGGGAGACAGTTATTTAAGTTGTGGTGAAGGTAATCTTTTTACCTCTGCATTGGATTATGGTTTCTATGGCATGGTGTAAAAATAAGACTTCCTGGCTTGATATATTTTAGAAATCCCCAGATACACCTAGAGAAATGATAAGGAACAGAGGACCTAGATTGTTTCTCCCTGCTCTTCTGGGCAAAATGATTTGCAAGCATTGTAATCAGAGGTCTGCTAATCTAAAAGAACTATCTGTGTGCCAAATTGTTTGCAAAAATACTTAGGTAGTAGACAACAAATATTACTTAAATCTGATGTTTTGCAATTCTAATTAACTTCATAAATTCCCTCAAAATAGTCACATTTTAAGCTTGTTTCAAATTAGGCGTTAGTACATAAATTTTTCTAACTACAGAATAAGAAAAAAGTGAGAAAATATGACAGATTTTAGTTGATCACAGTGGCCCAGACTGACCAATTCAACTACCACCCAGGACACATCCAAGGCCTCGGATTGGTCACCCTAATACCTACTCCATCTATGGCTGGCTAGGATGTGTGAAAGGACCAGTTCTGCATAAAGATAGCCCTGTGACTTTTACAATTCCAGGCAACAGTAGGATGTCTAAAGGGGGTTTTGGTGAGAGTCCAGTGATGATGGTTTGCCAGAGGCCAGAGGCCTTGATCCAGACTAATGAATCAACTGCAATGAACATTTGTGGGTAGGGCTGAATGAACAAGAGGGTATGCTGCATTGCATCTCCAATGCCACTAGGGCTAATGAAGAGGTGTTGAGAAGTGGAAAAGATGGAGGACCAAGGTGAGTTTTTTCTGTTTGTATTGTTCTTAATTTTTAAGGGTTTTTCTTTTGGGAGGATCCTGCAGGAGAGAGGGGCAGATATGGAGCAAATTGGAGGTCATGAGATTGGGGTACATGATGTGAAGTTATAAAAGGCTCAATAAAGAATTCTGTCAATTATAAGTAAATTATTATATTCTATAGTATTTTAATCATTGTTTTATATTTATTAATATTACTCATCATACTACTTTGAGTATTTATTTCAATAAATTAGCTAACCACTATAAATAATTCCCAACAATTCTTGCCGTCTGTAATTCAAGCCCTAGTACAGCGTTTACCTACCTTTTAGCAGATTTGGTCCATATTTCTAAAAGTATGAGGCAGAAATAATGATGTAGCAATTTTCAAGTGAAATTGAAATATCAGAGCTTAAACCTAGATATCTATCTGCATATTCTCTCTCTCTCTTCTCCTTTCTTTCTCCAGTTACTCTGATGAAACTAGCTTCATAATCTAGGAAGATGTCTTCTCTGTGAGAAATAAAACACTACAGACACTCAGTCTTACAGATGAGCTTGCAAATGGAGGCTTTTGCTACAAGTCCAATCCTCCACAGACTATATTCTCAAGTGACATTGAAATTTCAGCCGAGCTGTGTCACTTCCAAATCAGTTATGTTGGCTGTTTTGAGCCACTGTTTTAAGACAATTTCTCTTATGGTAAAAGGTATTTAATCTAATAGCTACTCTAACCAAACAAGTACACTTTCATTCTCAACAGATTAGTGTGTTTTTAAAATGTTACTCATCATGCAGATAGTGTTCTTTACCTACATGCTCTTGGCATGCATCTGAACAGATAGCTCTGGCTCGTTGTGACTGTGGAAATAAAGCTATTCAGATCTTATGTCTCCATCATTTGTGGCTTTAGCCTCATCCCGTAGCAACAATGGAAGTACAGCAGAGGAAAGAGAATGGGAAAATATATTTTCAAGGGCCAGCTTTAGAAGTGGCAAGCATCTGTACTGCCACAATCCATTGAGCACAGTCACTGGATCCAAATGAATTGCAAATTAACAAAAGTCTTGGCAAACATATACCATTATCTCTGTTGCCCTTGCTGCTAATGAATTGTGACAAAGTTAGTAGCATCTGAGCAATGTGAGAGATGCCCAATACAAATTGTTGGCAGTTCTAGAGTGCTGGGCCATATGAGCTGCAGCATTCCTTTTTAGAAATTAATCTTTTAGCAGAAAAATATTTTCTAGTTAAAAGTTTTCCTTAGAGGGATTTAAAGTATATCAAATATGAGAAAGTAGCAGAAATGTTTTTGACATTAAGGCAGTTTTAAGACAATCATGGCTAAGATATCAAAAGTGAAATGACATCATTTAAAGCATCATTGAGTATCACTTAATTATGAAAAGGAATGAAGATGTAGGTTCTCAAATGTCTATTCTACAGCAAAGTTATCTTAATGATTCTAAACATGACATATTTAAATTACTGTGAAAATAAGTAGCATCAGGAAATGACATAGTTAAGTGAAGGACTATGCTAATGGAATTCCACATATTCACACCCTTCACTAAGGAGATAAATATTAATATTTTAAGAGCTATGCTTTCTTTTTTCCAAGTGCAGTCATGCAGAACAAAATGATATTAACATAGCCCATGACTGCATTACACTGAGAGCTTCAACCTTCAGCATTAGGAAGAAAGTCCATCATTGCTTATCAAAATGTTGACTCAGCTATCTACTGTTCTTACACTTCTCAGAACTATAATTTATAAACTGAATTAGTTATGATGGTTTATGACAGCAAATAACAAAAATTCAACCTCATTATCTTAAATGTTTTTTTGTTAATATAAGAAAATCAGAGGATAAGTGAACCAGTCATGGAAAGCTGGCATCCCAAAGCTCTTCTGGTTTTTCTTTCTACTGCTGCCTGTCTCAAAGCCACAAAATTTCTATTACAGCTCCAGGAATGCAGCTGAATCCTCAGCAGGAAGACAGAGACAAAAGCTGCAGTGCCCATCAGTTCAAATATTTCATTAAGAAAGAAAATTTTTACCAAGTTCTTCCATCCTCAGCTCCAGCAGACTTCCACTCAGTTCTCATTAGTCAAGCTGATTCATGTGACTATTCACAGCTGAGGGAGGGTGGCAAAACAGAAGGAAATCCACAAAGACTTAAATAGAGTTGATCACCATAGACCTATGATTTATTTCTCTATCATCTATTCCTATAATTATACCTTATCAATCTTCAAATGATTATATAATAGATGCATAATAAATAGATAATATATAGAAGATAGAGATAGATAGATGATAGAGAGATAGATTATAGGTAGATTAATAGATAAAAAGATAAGAGAGGTAAATATTAGATACATCAACACAAAGAAGAGTAAATACTCTTTTTTATTTTTTACAACATAAATAGCTGCCCTTCTGATTATAGTGCCTTGATTTTGAAATGGCATTTAATTGCAATCACTAATATAATATAACATTTCATTGGAGGCATCCTACCTTCATTAAAATTGGGTATAGCAATGTGCAGTACTTAACACAATTGTTCACAAGCACATAACACAATTAGAAATACTATCTTGTTGTCTTGCATGTTTTCACAATAATAAAATAAATGCAGGTAGATCGGTTTTACCACTAAGTATATTACATGTAGCAGCATAAGGTAAAACTATTGTTATAAAATTAAAGCTTTTATGTTGACCTAAAATGTAAGTGCTAGTAAGTCTACTTGACATTAAACAGCAAACATTATTTTCTTTGTATTCATTTTTTTTTGCTATCTGTGAAATCATAATGATACCCTGTTTTAATAAAGAAAATATACATTAATTAGGAAAAAAGTACCCTGAATATCCAAAGTGCTAAATAAATTACATGCATTAAATTATTTCCAAAAAACAGAAAAATGGATCAGTAGTTAAAAAGTGCTTACTACTCTTAGAGAAGACTCAAGTTTGGTTTCCAGCATACACATAATGGCACACACCCTTGTATAACTCTAGTTCTATGAGATCCAATACTCTCTTCTGGATTCCTCAGGCCATGTGTGTAGTGTACATAACTCACACAAGCACGCGCGCACACACACACACACACACACACACACACACACACACACACGGAGTGTTTTTTTCAATTGCTATCAATTTGTCTAACATTCATAAGTGGTCCATTGTACTTTTTAACTATTTCCTGATGTTCCCTGTCTAGCAGTGTTAAAGTAGGTATTAAGTTCATCTATTGCATTAAAGATTCATCAATAGGAATTTTCTGAGGTAAGAACTAAATAAACCTATTTATTTTGACACTGGTTTGAAAGAAAATGTATATTCCAAAAGAAAAATTAATTGTGGGATATTAAAGTTTTTGTTCTCCAATTTTTTCTTAATCTTAAGGAAAATAACTACATTATTATCTGCCAATATTTAAGATAATTTTATAATAGAAGCATCAAATCCAGTAGTCATAACATGTAGATTTACTAATTCTCAGAATTACAGAGGTTGCTCAATGAGTATTTACTGCACTTAGAAAGGACCAGAGTTCAGTTCTCACACACACCTGACAGCCACAATCACCTGTAATTCTCGTTTCAGGGACCTCAATGCTTTCTTTTGGCCTCCATGGGTATAAGGCACATATAAGATAACCATAAATATATGCAGGCAAAACATTCATACAAATAAAATAAAATCAACCTCAAGACTGCCTTTTCATTCTTAGGGAATTAGTTAAAATTTCTAAGAAAACGACTACACAAGATACTTCTTAAATATATATGTAGAAGCTTCTTTAAATAATTACATATATTAATGGAATCACCAAATAACAAGAGAAGAAATCCCCAACTCGGTATCTTTAACCATTGAATGAGATGTCCAGTGCTGGGAAAAGGTTACATCTGTTTGAACTGTTGGCCAAAAGGGTTCTATGGAAACCCCCAAACAAGTCAGGCTACTGCCAAGGCAATTGGTTGTTCTCAACAAACAATAATGGTGATTCACTATTTCCAGGAGCCAAGGACTACAGCCTCTACTTTCTTAGGCCTTTAGGTAAGGTTTAAGTTAAGCTTTCTTTTACTATGAGTTAAGTCTTTTCCTAGGTAATAGGTGACTCTTATCTGTTTAGACCTCTAGACAACAGGTGGCTCTACTTTGGTTAGTAACTGATAGATAGATTTTTATAATAACACATCTTGTTTTAGCAAAACACTCTTTGACTGTAAAATTTCCCCACCTTATGTGTCTATATACACTCCTCTCCACCCCCGAGTTTCTATTTAACTGCTGGCCGAATAAAGTTTTAGAGCTTGATCTAAAAATTTTTTCTTTCTGGGGGCTGGAGAGATGGCTCAGCAGTTAAGAGCACCGTCTGCTCTTCCAGAGGACCCGGGTTCGATTCCCAGCACCCACATGGCAGCTAACAACTGTCTGTAGTTCCAGTTTCAGGCAAACACCAAGGCTAATAAATAAATAAAGTTTAAAAAAAAATTTTCTTTCTTTTTCTTAATATGATTAAAGTCACATTTTCCACCTGTGTATATCCTTATTTAAGGTCCCTTCCCCCTCCCATCCCCTCCAGTTACTCTCTCTTCTCCACATCTCCCTATCTCCTCCCTAGCAAGGGCAGGAGGTCCCAAGGTCCTAATATTGCTCAGTTCAGCCTCCACTCCTGACAGATCCAGTTTCCTCACCCCAACATCAAGATTGAGTCAGGTGTTCCTCTAGGGGGAGCAGGATTCAAGGTGTCAGTCCAAGGTGTTTCAGATCCCAAGCTGTTCAGTGGTTGTGGTTTGCAGCTTGGACATGCTTGGCTTTTTGCTTTTTTGTTTAGAGTCCACTAATGAGTGAGTACATCTCCTGCTTATCTTTCTGTGTTTGAGATACCTTGCTAAGGAGGATAGTCTCCAGATCCGTCCATTTGCCTGAAAATTTTAGGATATCATTTTTTCTTACTGCTTCCATTTCACTTTATTAATTAATTAATTAATTAATTAATTTATAATTTTTTAATATGAATAAAGAAGTCACATTTTCTATCTTTGTATATCTTTAATCAAGGTCCCTTCCCCCTCCCACCACATCAGGTCATTCTTTCTTTTACACATCTCCCCATCCCCTCCATGGGCAGGAGATCCCAAGGTCACAAGGTCAAAATATTGCTTAGTTCAGCATCCACTCCTGGCAAATGCAGTTTTCTCCCCCCAACAGAGCTTGATGTAAAATTTTATCTTGCTCTCATCCTCGTGGTTTTTTTGCTCCTCCATTTGTTTTACCCTATGTTGAAGACCTCACTGACAGGGCACACTATTGCTGAAGACATCAACTATATATCTCATTTTTTGAATAATATTTTATTTACTATTTGATGATTTTACATTATGTATCCCATCAAACTCATTTATCAGTCCTCTCAACTTCACACCCACTCTTATGATCGTCCCATTTACAAAAGAGCACATTTATCCTGCTCACTGACTTACTGGAGCATAATTAAAATCCCTGTCGCCAGACCATTAAAGAAAATGAGACCTTCCTCACACACACTCCTGCCAGAAGCCATCAATGCAGAAGTGAAGCAATGTGTCATTTAGCTATGTTCTAGCCCTGAGCTCTTGTACACACGATAACTTTTTTTTTTTACAAAAACCTACTAATGAGTGAGTACATCACCTGCTTATCTTTCTGGGTTTGTGATACCTCGTACAAGAGGATATTCTCCAATTCCATCCATTTGCCTGTGAATTTTAGGATATCATTTCTTCTTACGGTTGAGTAGTAGTACACTAATCCATTGTATAGATGTACCACAGTTTGTTAATCTACTCTTCAGTTGAGGGGCATCTAGATTGTTTTCAGGTTCTTGCTATTATGAATAATGCTGCTATGAACATAGTTGAGCTAATGCTTTTGGGATGCAAATGTGCATCTTTAGAGTATATGCCCAGTAGTGGTATTACTGGATCCTTAAGGAGATTGATTCCCAGTTTTCTGAGAAACCGCCATTCCAGTGTGGCTGAAGAAGTTTACACTCCCATCAACAATGAAGGAGTGTTCCCCTTGCTCCACAACCTCTCCAGCATAGGCTGTCATCTTTGTTTTTAATCTTAGCCATTCTGACAGGTGTAAGGTAGAATCTCAAAGCTGTTTGGATTTGCATTTCTCTTAAGACTAAAGATGTTGAGCACTTTTTTAAGTGCCCTTCAGCCATTTCTAATTCTTCTGAGAATTCTCTTTTTAGTTCTGAACTCCATTATTTAATTGGATTATTCAGGGTTTGGGGCTCTAGTTTCTTGAGTTCTCTATATATCTTAGAGATCAATCCTCTGCCACTTGTAGTGTTGGTAAAAAAATCTTTTCCCATTCTATAGACTGTCATATTGTTTCATTGACTATGTCCTTGGCCTTAGAGAAGCTTCTCAGTTTCAGAAGGTCACACTTACTGATTTAAGAACAATACAAAGAATCAATGAATCAAAGAGTTGATACTTTGAGAAAGTCAACAACATAGATAAACCCTTACCCAACTAACCAAAAAGCAGAGAGAGAGTATCCGAATTAACAAAATCAGAAATGAAAAGGGGGACATAACACCAGACCCCCAGGATTCCAGAGAATTATCAGGTCATACTTTGAAAATCTATACTCCACAAAAATGGAAAACCTAGAAGACATGAACAGCTTCTGGACACGTATCACTTACCAAAATTAAATAAAGGTCAGATTAAAAGCCTAAACTGACCTATAACACCAAAGGAAATTAAAGCTGTCATTAAAAGGCTTCTAAATAACAAAAATCCCAGGTCCAGATGATTTTAGTGCAGAATTCTACCAGACATTCAAAGAAGAGCTAATACCAATCCTCTTCAAAGTGTTCCATACAATAGAAACTGAAGGAATATTGCCAAACTCATTTTCTATCTCATTTAACACAGAGAAATCAAGCTGGTTCCAGCTAGAGTCATAATCACTTGTGACTAATGCTGATTTACACCAATCCTGCTAAAAGTTTTTCAATATGTAATGGTGATCTGTCTGCATGACACACTGGTGCAATAGGAAAAGCAGACATAGTCAACCCCCACCTGGTTAGATTTAAGGTCCACTCCATGAAATGAAATTCTATTGAGGAAAAGCTGAAATATCAGAGAGATAGAAAAACGAACCACTTCTCACTCTCTCAACTTTTCAGCCTGTCTCTGTGTATGCTTCAACTACAAGCCTCTCTATCCTCAACTGACTAGGAAAGGGAAGCACAGTCAAGGAAAAGTGAACTCTTCCCTTCTCTCTCCCTGCTCAAGTATTTTACTTCCTGATTCAACTTTCCTAGAGCTAGGATTAAAGGTGCATGACACCAATGTCTGGCTATTAGGCCTAGAACTCACAGAGATCCAAAAAATTTCAGCGTTCTTGAGTGATTGACTTAAAGGCATGGGTTATCATTCTCAGACCTTCTTGGCTTGGCTGTTTGGGTGGCTCTGTCCTCTGATATTCTAGACTATTTTTATTAAAAATAGAGAAGTCATGTTTGGACTATATATTACCACAGAACTCATACCTGACACTGATTGGAAGGTCAAGGATCAGAATACATAGGTTCTAGACCTAGGGAGAAAGCATATATAATTTTCCTAAGAGAATGTCTCCTAACTACATTCTGCTATTGCCATAGGTCAGTGTCTAACTCAGCCAAAATTGGAAAAACTTTCTCCTAATACAGAAAATCATAACTAGATAATGTGACCAGAGTGAGAGACTTTGTGACACGTAGTCCTAAATGTACTATCTTCATGAAATTCCTCCCCTCAGACCTCAGGGAACCATGTAAAAGAGGAAGCTAAACAATTACAGGAGGTAAAGTGGATGTATGATATCAAGCAAATATTGTCTTCTAAACACAATAGGACTGATGCACACATGAACTCACAGAGACTGTGCCAACATAAACAGCATCTACATAACTACAAGTCAGTTGAGGAGCCAACACTGAGATGGCAAAGCAGATACTAACTCTCACAGCCAACCAAGAAGTTGTATCTTCAATTAGCACTCAGAAAAAAATATTTTTTTCAATGAAGTCTCAGTACATAAAGCACATAAACTAGCAGCAGATGGAGGAAAAATTTAAAGGTATTTTTGAAGTTTGTTTTGTGTCATATTACTTTTTAGAATTTTTTATTTTAATTTCTCTGGTCTTTTGCTTATATATTATGTTCCCCAATGTTGAGTTTTTATGGATTTGTATTTCTCTGTATATGCATTTTCATGCTCTTTCTTAGTTTTCTTTTTTCCTTTTTTCCCTGTGTTAGTTTGGTTATTTTGTTTTACCCTTGCTTCCTTCTCTTTTATTTGTAGTAAGAAGTTTCTGGCTCAGACTAGCCTCAAGATGCAGCCCAGCAGTCCCAATTAAACCACCCAGAGTTGTTTGGTCCCAAATAATCACACAAAGTTTTATTTTAATTTTCTGCTCTTTGTACTATGGTTTGGGCATATTACTAGCTTGCTCTTGCATCTTAACTCATTTCTATTCATCTATGTCTTGCCACATGGCCTGTGGCTTACCTGTACTTTTACATGTTATTCTCTTGGTGACTTCTCTACCTTCATTTCCCTTTATCTATGCTCAAATTTCTTGCCTGATTCTAAGATGCTTTGAATTGGCCAAAACAGTTTCTTTATTATTTATATTTATTTATATTATTTAATTATCATTTATAATAATTTACAGCATATACAAAAACATCTAATATCACTTCCCCCTTTCTGTCAAATCAAAGAAAGGGTTTCAATTTCAACATAGAAAAATAACATATAAAAAAGCTATCAAGCAAGAATTACAGTTACAATATCTAGTCTATTTGTATTAAAGAAAATATTATATCATCTACATTATTCTTGTGAGTCCAACATTTCACATCTAATTTATCTTTTATTATAACTAAGGAAAACTATATAATATTCAACCCCATCAAAGACCACAGTAAAAAGGGGAATTATAAGCAACTTCTAAATTCTAGAAATAACAGAGATATTTAACTACCTGGGCAGTCACCTGAAGTTCTTTCTTTAATATTGGGTGGCCATCCATCTTCAGCCTATAGGCCTAGACTCTCTGGAATAACTTTTAGTGAAGCAGGAAATTTGAAGGACTGCTCCACCCATTCTGGCATAGTTTATCAGTTGCTTCACCCTATATCCTACAAAATGTCTGGCAATTTTCTCTGTGAAGCAGGAATCTGAAGGACCATCCTGGCTTGTTCCTAAGGTCACTTTTCTATGAGTCTTGAATGTTCAGTTTATACAGAATATTGTCAAGCAGTCAAGGCAAGAACAGTTTCTTCTTTCGTGTCAATCTTTTGCCAAGAAGAAAGTTCACTCCAAATGAAGCTTCTTTGATGTCCACATCTTCTTGAAGCAGATTGTTGCTACCAAGAGCAGACACGTCTTACTGTCCAGAAAAGTCCAAGTTCTTAAAATATTTTAAATGTCATGTTCTTAGGTCTTTAAAGTGTATAAAGATTACCTATCTAATTGAAATATATCTTTGTATATCTAAAAAAAAACCTAACTAACATGACTATAAATTTGGTTATTATAGATAACTGTTAATCTGCATTTCATAATTATATATTATAATTTTAAATGAGCTACATAAAGATATCTTAAACAAAAGTAGAAATATACATACAATATAACAAAATTGACCTTAAATTTGTATCAATAAATAAAAATCCATACCAATGTAAAATATTCGGAGATTACCAGTTTTTTTAATCAAAATAGATTCAATAATCTACATTTTTATCATGTCATATTCCCCTTTTGTTCCCATAGAAACAGATTGACTATGACCATTAACCATTTTTTGTGCTTTTTATTTCATTTTATTTTGTTTAGTTTTTATGAATAAGGTCATATTTTTATCCATGTATATCTTTGTTCAAGCTCCCTTCCCCCTCCCACCCCTTCCAGTCACTCAACCATTTATAATGAAAATAAATATATATAAACGTCATTTTGAGAATTTGGGTGTAGCTTTTCCTTACTGCTTCCTGCTGCTTGGGGCACTTTCAGTATTATGAGGGTCCTAAGCATGGCTCATCTTAGTTAGCAGCCTTAAAACTAATGTGGCCATCTCTTCTCATCAGAGATTTTTCAGGGGATCTTCCTTGATCAAATTTTATTCTTTAACATAAAATAAATCCATAGCCTCTCATTTTCTGTGAAAATAAGAAGAAAACCCCTTCTCCAAAGTAGCATATCTCTTTATTTCAAGTTTAAAGTCAATTCATTTACAAAATATATAAGTTGGAATAAGTTTTTTGAAGTCAAAAAACTTAAAGACAAGATAATAACATACAGTATCCATACATTCTTCATATTTTCCACTTTTATGTGACTTATTTATTTATTTATTTTTTAAGAATTTTATTCATTTTTCTTTTTCTTTTCTATCTCAAGCCTGCATATATTTTTAAGCAACTGTATACCATTTAGAGGGTTCTTTTTAAATCTGTCTTTACTGTATATCTCCTACATTTTTCTGTTTCTGATAACACCTTTGATCTGCCAAGGTGTAGGTAGGATTAAAGGCTTGGCTAAAATGGCTACCTGGCTGGCTCCCCTAGTCCCTAGCTTCATAGAGAGTTTAGCTTTTTAGCACAGGTACCAATAGTAGCCACAATTACCGTTTTGTGAAATTTTAGGGCCCACATATCACTAAGTAAAACATTGTCATCTGTTGTTGATGAACTCTATTTAAGTATTTGGCAGCAAGTCTCTTAAAAGAGTCATATGTTTTTTTTTGTTGCTAAAGCTGAGATAGGAAGCCTCTCCTAAAAAAGTTGTGCCCGTACTTGCCTCCAGCAAACAGAGGTGACCCAAGAAATCGCCACTAGTAAGAAGTTGTCTTTGACTCTGTTTTCTTTTTTTTTTCCTTCTTTATTTTGTATTTATCAAAAAAAAACACAGTAAAAAGAATTTAAAATGTGGAAGAGTTAACAATAACTATACAGAGGATAAGAATGATAAGCATGGCTTATCAAGGGAAGAAATACAAATAAGATTGCTACACCTATATTTTCTTTGTGTTCATCTTTCCCTCTGTTTTCTTTTTGTCTGTACTAAAACTCCTGTGAGATTTCAGAAACCAGCCTTGAAGCAGCTTAAGCTGTACTCCCAAAGCCCACATACCACACCAGGGTAACTCTGTATCTTACATGTCCAGCATAATCATGTGAAAGATTAATTACTTACTCTTTATCCAAAGAAAGCTCCACTTACATCCTCTCTCTTTTATTAAAAAGATATTATTTCTTATGCAATATATCCTAATAATAATTTCCCCATCCCACATCCAGACATTACACACAGAGAAAAGGGAGTACCTTGGAACACTCAGCTCTAAATGGGATATCTTCATCAAATCCCTCACTCACTTTAGAGTTCAGAGGCCCTTTCAGAAGAGGATGAGTAAAGAATATGAAAGCCAGAGGGAATGGAAGACACCAGGAGAGCAAGGGCTTCTAAATCTACTGAGCAAGACTCACATGAATTCACAGAGACTGAAGCACCAAACACAGGGCCACATCAGATCCTCAGTTTATATATTATTGCTTCACTTTCTTAAATGCCATATGGCTTTGAGTTTCAATGCCTATGACTGAATGCTTATGGCAGATTACATGACCCAAAGTTAATGATATCTGTAAATGTTAAAGATGATTCATCAACTTAATATTTAAAATCACCATAGAAATGATAATTTAGGTTGGAAAACTTACCTTAACAACAGTTAGCACCACTATGCAGTTAGGAGTTCTGGGCTATATAAGAAAGTAAAGTCTGCTGATCACCAGCATTCGTCTGCTTCTATGTCCTGAGTACAGACACAGTGGGATAGCTTCCTTGAGCTCCTGTGCCCATGATGACCCTGCCATGAAAGACTACACCCAAAATATTTTTGCCAGCCAAAATACTCAATACATATGAGATAGTGAGATAAATGATAGATAGATAGATAGACAGACAGACAGACAGACAGACAGACAGACCAATAGATACTAGCAAGATATATTATACCCCAGGAACATACACATAACTATTGTCAACTAGAAGAACTTGGAATATTTTCTGGATATAAATTCATAGATTGTATAAGGTTTTTAAATACATGGCCCTGATCTTGTAGCTTAGTGACATTTTCTTCTGGTCATAGGTTCCAATCCCAGTCCTGCACCTACAGCACAGTTCCCATGCGAGGGCTCAGGGTTCATTTTGACAGAGGTGAGGAAAGATTGCCAGAATAGAGGAGCAGGTGGTTTTCTGTGAGATTGTTTTTAAATGAGTTTAGGGACTTTTAAATGAAGATTATATTTTAATTACATTTCACCTTTTTCTTCCCCCACTCTTAACCCTCCCATTAACCTCACTCTATCTTCTTTCAGGCTCCTTGCCACTTTGTCAAAGAGTTTTAAAGAAAATAGACATTAAGAGTATAACATTCACTTAGTGAGACTCAGTGACATTTATTACTGTAGGTCCTCCTTATCCAACCATCTTTAATAATCTAAAATTAACAAAAAAGAGGACAATTTCTAAATTGTCAAAGAGTAACAATGTGCAAAATATTAGAACTTTTACAACAATTATAATTTACACTTAATAGCAAATAAAATAGTGAAGAAATTATTTATTATTACATGTTATCTAACTCAGTGGCCTCAATTATTCTTAATTTTTCTGTTTTTATGTGTCTAAGAATACATATTTATAAAAAGTAAAAGGTGCCTGAGTTCATTATAGCAACTAAAATTAAAGGCATTAATATATGCAAAGCACAGTTCCATTTTCTCTTCACTGATAACTTTTATTAGTATAAATGAAGAAAATTTTAATTTATATTAGATTTAAATATGTAAAAATGTAGCTACAAGATTTAGCCTTGAATGATTATTTTCCCTCTGATGAATATTTTGATTAGGGTAATAAACCTTTAAAAGTAGAGATCATTATAGAAATGTAAATGTGCTCTAAAGAGTAGATGATACCACCTGAGACATCAAACATTTCATTTAGAAATGAGCTTTCTTTCACATTTAATTTCTTTTTGTTCATTCTCTTATTTTACAAAATTAAAGACTACTCTCAAAACAGGCTGTTTTTTTTTTTCCTAAAAATTTATAAGCTTCCATTTCATCTACCCCAGTAAGAGTGTTTAGTTTAATGTGTATAGCCACTGTTGGATAATTTAATAAATAATAAAAATCTAATAAATAAACAAAAATAAAAATTTATATTGGGCAAATATTACTTTTTACTTTAACTGACTTTTCTTTTTCCAGTGTGTGTATATGTATGTGTGTGTGTGTGTGTGTGTGTGTGTGTGTGTGTGTGTGTGTGTGTATGTAAGAGAGAGAGAGAGAGAGAGAGAAAGAGAAAGGAAGGGAGGGAGGGAGAGAGTTTATGTTACTGTTTTTGAAGATACGGACACTTGAGGCTGATATGAGGGATCCCCCATCCCCAGCTGATCATCTACCAATACACTAAGGCAGTGTCACTCATGGTATCACTTGACTCTGCCTTTTAGGACTAGAATTATTTGTGGGTAATAACAGCCCAGGGTATTTTCCTGGATTTCTTGGGATTTGAACAGTGGTCCTCATGTGTTTGAAACATGTGATATCTTTATAGTATGTAACTCTGTCTAAGTTATCTGCTGTATTTTGCAAATCAGTTTTCTTTCACTACAAAGACAATTGTAATAGAAAGCCTTAGTGTATTGGTAGATGATCAGCTGGGGATGGGGGATCCCTCATATCAGCCTCAAGTGTCCGTATCTTCAAAAACAGTAACATAAACTCTCTCCCTCCCTCCCTGGCCTGGACTAGCCCCAAGATCTGAACCTTCAGTCCCAAAGTCCAAAAGAAGTACACAGTAGCTTGTATTATTTTTATGGTGATTGACCTATGGTTAGACATATTGCTAGCTAGCTCTTTCACTTTTTTTTTTTCTTTTAATTTTTTTAAAAAAAGTTCTTTTTTTACATGTATCCCCCTGTTTATCCATCTTTTACTATTCCCAATTCCTCCTAGTCTGGCCTTACCCCATCCTTCATCCCCTCTCCAAAAAGGGCTAGAAGTCCCAAGATGGGTCAGTGAGCCTGGCACATCCACTCCAGGCAAGTCCGATTTCCTCATTTCGGTATTGAGACTGGGTTAGGAACTCCTCTTCAGGGAATGGGCTCCAAGGAACTCAATTTGTTTCCATTACTCTGTTTAGTCATATGACTTGATTCCTTTACTCAGAGCAGCATGGTTGTCTTCTTTCCTCTGAATCTTTGGTGTCTCTCCTGCTGTCTGTTCTCTGCTCTTCCTGACTCCAGAGCTTTCTTAGTCTGGTAGCCCAGCCAACACTTCCTTTCTGCCTTTTGGCCAATCAGCATTTTTATTAAACCAGTAGGCAGGACAATAATTTCCAATGTACCAGAACATAGTCCCACTACAAACAATGTTGTTCTTTATTATTTATTTTTTCTAATGTAGTGCATTTTCTTTTATTTTCCAAATACCTACTTTAATATACATTGAAAAAATTATCTAGATTCTTCATTCAACAAGGGCAAGGATTCACATGCAGGCAAAAGATTTGTTTGTTTCCCTGCCGTTTTGATCCTTGTCCATTTATATTTGATGTATATGATTTTGACGCCTGGAGTTTTAGCTCTGTTTAGATTCTTTATTTGCTCACTAAAACACCCTCCTTGTGTTATTATAGTGATGTTTTTTAAAGCCTCTAATTAAGGGCTCTCCAAAGGAGTATTAGATATAGAAGTGATACTTAAATTTTTGTGAAGAAACAAGCTAGGAAGCCAAAGAATCATAAGAATAGACCATTTTACATACCATTAAAATTGTATAATGTTTTGCAAGTGAAATATACAGGTCATTTACCCATGTTGAATGAGTGACTACTGAATGCACAAATCCTTTCAGTTACCTTTAGTTATGCACTGATGAGGGCAAACTGACATGTAGTTAGGAGAAAGGCTCAGAATGTAGTTATGGTTGACAATAGAATATTGTAGACATCATACCAGACATTCTAAAAACTGACACTTTCAGAAACTTGTGAGTTTAGTTTGCACAGTTCACCATGCCCTTCTGACTTGCACAAAGTCTAGTGAATTTGATTTTCTGACCCTTGACAACTGTTCTTGCCTTTCTGTGTATGAGTTCTCACCAATTTTTAGGAAGCTTAAAGTTAAAACAATTATTTTATGTTTTCTTTTAGTCTTTATTTTCTGGTATTTATAATGTTATAAATAATTACAATTATGCTCATTCATTTGATCTATGGGTAAAGTGTCTCATTGCACCTACAGTGAAGTCTCAGGTTTAGAGTGAAAAGCTATTCTTCCGTTTTGAGTCTGTTTCATTTAGGGAGCTACTTTATAATGTCTCTACACTTTCAGATGTAGTCAGCAGTTTCACTTCACTGAGAATCATTAATCGTTCTCCACCTGACATCTGGTGTGGTTTATAATTCTCTTAATCTCTTTGTTAGCTAGAGGCAAATGGACAGTAATAGTTATGACCCCATTACAAAGTTTTCCCTATGCTGAATTGAAGATGATGTATTTCATCTTTGGTTCTTTTATTAATATTTTAAAATGAAAAATAGTAAAACTTCCCTATTTCAGGTTATTTTCAGGAGTCTATGCATTGCATTAAACTTGCTCCATGATGGCTTATATTAATGCACAGTAATAGTCACTTATCTTCCTGTCCTGTTCAGAAAGCATATACTCTGTTCTCATGTAGAAACTAAGCTTAGTCATGTGACCTGCTTTGATTGATGGGTTGTTAGCAGACATAGCAGAAGATGGAGGCCCTTTAAATGTACTTGCCATTTGATTTGGTTTCTCCACTTCTATGTTCAAAGTGAAAACTTTAGCATTCTCAGATATATTTATTTGCTCTTTGGTATGAGTCTTCAAACTTGTTTACTCATGGAATAGATTTGAACTGATCCTGTAACCTTGAAGAGTATTCCTTCAAAAAATCCTTTCCATCAGAGCAGAGGGAACACTGCAGAAGAGAAGAGAAAAAGAATGTAAGAACCAGGAGGGTTGGAGGACACCAAAGAAGCAAGGTCCAATGGACATATAAAAAGACTGTGGCAGCATGAACAGGGCCTGCATGGATCTGCCTCAGATAAAGTATTAGAGTAATAGAAGTACATACACAACCCCACTCTTTACCCAGAGACTAGCTCTAATTGATAACCACTTGCAAATGAAAATTTAATTTTCTCCAAGGGAATCCCACTGAGGAAACCTTTCAGTCTTAAGGGTAGGTTGCATGTCCAGCAATCGATAGCCCACAGAATAACAGAAAGAATTTCAATGTCATTTGGGGAGATTCTTGGATGCATAAGACTATGTCAAGGCATCATTTTGAATGTTTTTTTACTTGATTTGACTGTCCTTTTTTATCTTAAAGGTTCCCTGGGTATGTATTGTGGCTTCTGATTTTTTGTTCATATGGGATTGTTATGTGTGTACACATGTGTGTCTGTGTCTATACATGTTTCCCAAGCTTTCCTTTTTGGCTCTTTTTTTCCTGCGTGCTTACTTCACTCTATCCTAATTCTTAAAATCGTCTGATGTTGTATAGGTATTCTTTAGATGTCTATTTATTTTTGAATGAGACAGAAAGAATATAGATCCAGTTGAAAGTTGAGTGGGTACAATAATCACAATATGCTGTACAGGAAAAAATGTTTTCAATAAAAGAAAAAAGCATTCTATACCTTGTACCTAAGTTTAGCCAAAATATCCTGTGGCAGAAGAAAGGGCCACACTTACCCTAAATAACACCTTGTGGTCATTATGTAGAACTATGACTAAAAAATAATACTTGATGGGCCATCACTGCATTTAGAATTGTTGGTTAAACAATATGAAATAGCACTATTGCATAAGATAAATGAAACAGTGTCTAACATTATAAAAACTGAATGTTTTCCTGGGGGGTCTTATATTTAAATGTAAGAAATAAATCTTTGACAAAGAAATAATACTGTATTCACATTCACATTCAAATAAACACAAGGGAATTATTTAAAATTCCCAAGAGCATTTTCTACAAAATCACATATTAACTCAGGATGTTTGTTTATAATAGCATACCGTTTGATTCATGAATTCCTAACATAATGTTAAGTAGTAGTTTCTACAAGAAGTAGAGTAACCAAAAAAATTTCTCATAATAGTTACTCAATTTGTGTTTACATATGTTTATTTTGAGTTCCATTATTTGGTTATCTTTTGGTACCTTTAAGAGTGTTACTGTGAAGCCTTTAACCCATCCCTTGGAAGACAGAGGCAGGTGGATTTCTGTGAGTTTGAGGCCAACATGGTCTACATAATAAGTGAAAGGACAAGCAGGGCTACACAGAGAAACCTTGTCTGTAAAAATAAAGAGAGAGAGAGAAAGAGAGAGAGAGAGAGAGAGAGAGAGAGAGAGAGAGAGAGAGAGAGAGAGAAAGAGAGTGGAGGAAGGGAGAGAGGGAGGGAATATATTCTTATGAATACTGTACAGAAGAGAAAAGTATTGTTACATTGGCATAAACATATTATGCATTCATATGTTTATAGTCTATCATAATATCAGTATTTGGCATGCTCTCCAAAGATGGATATCTTCTAAGAGAATTGCAGGTTTTTTAAGAAAATATTTTTTATTTTATTTGTTTAACAAAAAAAGCAGAATTTGAAATAATGAAGATCCATGAATAGTCTTGCCCTCTTTCAGGCTACATAATTTATGACAAAAGTGATTATTACCTATAGACAAAGTATGGGGTATGTGCACAGTGGCTAGCATGCTGAAACTGCTGAAATCCCATTTGTGAAGGATGATCTCCTGAACAGTTGAAAGTGTGAGTTTTAAAATTATTTATTTTGTATTTTATTGCAAAATATTTTATAGTATGATGGTTTTACAAATGTAAGTTTCAACAATCATTCTTAATTCGAGGTTTTACAAAAATCAACAGAGAAGAGATCATAGAGTGAACAAAGTTGCATTCAGATAAGCATGTTTTCATAGTGTCACATACTAAAAAAAATCCTAGTGAGCTTTGTGAGTATCTTGACTTCTTCTTAATGTACAAATCTTAAGACTGTTAGTGAGGGACAATTCATTGTTGAGAATAGACCAGCTTTGGACCTCAGACTGAGACATCTGGGGCTTCATTTACTTGATTATTTTATGTAATTATTTAATACTCTGCTCTAACAGGCTCTCAGATAGTGGAAAACAGACTCAATGATAGAAGGATCATTCTGACCTCAAAACCTAGCCCCCAAAGCTCCAACATATGACAGAAACAGAATCATAGTTCCAGTAGCCAGGAAAGTTCTTATATGCATTGACCTAGCATTTTGCTTCTGCTCTTATTATAATAGTTTTTGTCAACCAGAATTTGATTTTATGCATAAAAGACAAAAAACTGTGAGGATCTGGGCTGCATGATTTGGACAATGTCCCATGCAGTGTCTGCTCTGCTATAAAGACTTCCTTTACAGCTTTAAGAGTGTCTATGTGTATTCTCTGATAAACTCAAATCTTAACACTGACTTTTCTTTGTATTATAACTGTAAAAAGTTCAGGATTATTTTTTAAAAATTTATGAACTGATTATATTTCATTTTAAACATTTGAAAAAACAGTTGTTTCAATATTCTAAGCATCCATTGCTTTGTGCATAAAGCAAGAGGAAACAAATTGCACTATTTTCCCCAGAACATATGCTAACTAGAGATTATGGACTTCATTATATTCCTGTGTATGAAAGTCACTATTATCTATTACTAGCCATTCAAAATGACCTGTTTTACCAGATAAAAGGGTAGAACCTGTGATTTTCTTTCTTTATTAAGTTTCCACTTTCTGGACTCACAGTGATAAATGAAATTAGAATACAAATAATATAATAGTAAATAGAATTTATGGCTGTGATAACAACCATGCTCACCTTCCACCTAGGACTAAAATACAAGAATAGCCTATGGTGCCACACTGAGGCTCATCCTGTGTGTACTTTTATGGGTTGTATTAAAGGCATAACTCTTGGTCTCTCTGTAACCACTTCACTATATGTGTATGGAGGTACTAAGTTGTAGTAGGTATACCAGGTGGTTAAAAAAGGAAGTGTTTTTGAAAGGCTAACTCTGTGCACAGGGAATAATCAGCTGCAAAGAACATTTAGAGAGGACTGATCTACATCCATTGAGCCTCAGTGTTGTAACTGTAGCATTAGCTAGAACCTCAGGGTATGTATCTGAGTACATTGCTCCAGTCTGGGAATACTATGATACACTTAGGAAGTGAGTCTTTGCTAGAAGAAGTGGGCTACTGGGAACAGGCCTTCAGATTTTAAAGCCTAGACCACTTTCACTAACTTTATATACTTTTATATTTCATTTTCATCAAAATATAATATTTAGTTACATATATGGGTACAATGTGACTTTTTAAGTATTTACTTTTTTAGTTTTATGTATTTGTATTGGGGAAACACATGCTACAGAGTGTATGTAGAGGCTAGAGAACAAACTTGTGTAATCATTTCTCCCCATCTGCTTTATAAACGAACCAAGCATTGAATTAAGACTACGCTTATGCAACAAGCATTTTGCCACTTAGCCATCCTGCTGGCCATCTTTGGATTTACTTATAAATTGTGTGAGGATCCAAATAGAGTAATTATCACACATACCACCTCACTTTCTTAGTTTTGGAAATAATAGAATGCATTTCTTTCAGGTCTTTTGAAACACACAATAAATATTGTTAACTGGAGTCATTTTGCTGTGCTAAAGGACACTAAAATGCATTTCTTTTTCCATCGCATTTTTGTAACATGTAAATGTGACTTTCTTTTTCCTTCTTTGTATCTTTTTACTTACTGTAATGTTTAGTTATGTTAACTTGATACAACTTAGAATCACTTGGAAAATGTCTATTAGTTGTTGTCCTATTGGGTTGGTTTGTGAACAAATCTGTAGAGAATTGCCTCAGTTAAGTTAGTAGATGATGTAGTTCCAGCCTAATGTGGGCAGCTTCATTCTTTTGGTATAGAGTCCTGAAGTGCCCAAGAGTAGAAAATCCTACCCAAGCACAAGTAGGCAAGTAAGATCACAAGCAAGTCACTTCTTGATCATTGATATAATGTGCCTACCAATTTGATACCCTGATACCTCTGCAGTAATGCACTATAACCTGGAATTGTAGGTTTAAAAAAACCCTTCATTCTTAAAATTGGTTTTGTATGAATATTTTATCATAACATCATAAACACAACTAGGAAACATACCTTGTTAGTAAACATCAGCAAAATCATATCAGTCTTATTAAAATATAATTGATATACTTGAAACAATGTACATATAGTAGAGAGAAAAGAGACTTTTAGCTATAGCAGTATTGCCTTTGATGCAGTAATGGTAATGTGATTGTACTCTTCTATCCAAGCTTATCAAATAAAATGTTTTACTTTTAAATTCAGTTATTATTTTTATCGTGTATTAAGAACATTTAGATCTCAGTTGAATTTCATATGTGTAATTATTATGAATATTTATGCATCATGAGCTTTTTATTAGTTTTTGACATTTGGCTTGCTTGTTAAAATTTACACTATAATGATTTTACGTTTTCTATACTTTATGTTTTCTTTGTTACAATATTTCTATAAATTGCAAAACTGCAGTGTGGTTATATTTGTGAATTTGTTTTTCTCACATAATTGCAACTTAGTGGAACTTGGTAGCAAAGGTGAGCTATTATAACAAGTAAATTCAGATCATAAAATGACTCAAATATAATAGAAGTTTATTTCACAGTCACATAACAATGATTTTCTGGCTCCTATACAACATGTAGAACCCAGGGGCCAAAGACCAGGAAGTTGAAGACCTGAGCATAATAAGTCTCCAGTGTTTCACTAACATCCATACCTCAGAAGAGAATTAAATTATAAAGGTGACTTTGTTAAAGGTTTAGTGCCCATAATCAGAAATAACAAACATTTTAGCTCATACTGCATCTGCTAGAACTCAGGTTCATCATATGTACAGTTTCAAAGTATCTCTCTGAATGAGTTTAAAATATCTGTAACTTAATATGGCTAGTAGCATAGTATAGTAGACATGTGAACAGAGCTAGATGATTTCTTAGTGATGCATGTGCATAATATATCTTGATTGTACCAACAAAGAATCTATAGCATGAATTATACTAAGTTATAAAAATAATATTTGACTATATATGGTTGGCTTCTCTAAGTACAAAGAAACTGAGAAAATTAAAATCCGAGCATAAGCCATTTATAACTCATAAATTTCTTCCCATGTGCACATATGTATGCATATTTATATACATATATAAACATTTGCCTTAAAATTTCCTTTAATACTTTTTCTTATGGGAAAAAGATAAATTTACTACACTGCAGTTCATATAGGTATAATGTATACATATATATACTAACATACATGCATGTCTATTCATTACTATGTAATGCACTCTGATGGACAATATTTGTAACTTGATTGAAAGAAATTATACTTAATAAGTTAACTTCTCTCCAAATAAAAACAGAACAATGGGAAAATGAGGGGCATTCAGAAAGAAGTGCACAAATCCTTCAAGGCACTCAAAAATTTACATATAATTGGATAGATAAAATGAGGCTACATGTGTATTATAATATTTCCCCTCCAGATATAAATAAATAACAACCCATAACAATGTAGATTGATGCTGGACACAGAGATGTAAAAATCCAAATGAGAAATAACTTTTGAGACTAATTAAAAGTTTAGTTTATAGGACTTATTTTACAATCATTTAATGAAGTAAGTGTACTCTCTTAAATGAATTGTATAATCTATTTAATGTTAACAAATAGAAAATTAATATGGTTAGAGTTAGGGTCAGAGAAATGTAAATCAAAACAACTTTGAGATACCACCTGACTTCTGTCAAATTGGCTAAGGTAAAAGACACAGATGACAGCCTATGCTGGAAAGGGTGCAGAGCAAGGGGAACACTCCTCCATTGTTGGTGGGAGTGTAAGCTTATTCAGCTACTCTGGAATGCAGTATGGCAGTTTCTCAGAAAACTGAGACTCAATCTCCCCAAGGAACCAGCAATACCACTTCTGGTTGTATACCCTAAAGACGCATAGTCGCACTTCAATGCCATTAGTTCAACTATGTTCATAGCACCATTATTTGTAATAGCAGAAACCTGGAAACAACCTAGATGCTCCTCAACTGAATAATGGTTTAGCAAACTGTGGTACATCTACACAATGGAGTACTACTCAGCAGTAAGAAAAAATGATATCCTAAAATTTGCAGGCAAATGGATGGATTTGGAGAATATCCTCCTGACTGAGGTATCACAAACCCAGAAAGATAATCAGGGGATGTACTCACTCATTAGTGAACTCTAAACAAACAAACAAACAAACAAACAAACAAGAAAAAAGCAAAGCATGCCCAAGCTGCAAACCACAACCACTGAACAGCTTGGGATCAGAAACACCCTGGACTGACTCCTTGGATCCCACTCCCCCTAGAGGAACACCTGACTCAGTCTTGATGTTGGGGAGAGAAAACTGGATTTGTCAGGATTGGAGGCTGAACTAGGCAATATTGGGACCTTGGGACAACCTGCCCATGGAGGGGATGGGGAGATGTGGAGAAGAGAGAATGACCTGATGTGGGAAGTGGAAGGGACCTTGAATAAGGATATACAAGGATAGAAAACGTGACTTCTTTATTCACAATAATTAAAAAAGGGAAAAAAGAGAAAAAAGTAACAAGCACCATTTGAAGAATTCTTAAGCTGTAATCAAAGAAATGAGCTGGTATAGGGGTGCCATAACTGGGGTTCACTGTCAGCTGCACCAAAGTATGAAGATATGGCTAGGTTGTTATATCAGTTGAGTATGAGATTTACTGTGGTAGCATTGGCCTACACATTCTAAAATTCTCCAGATATGTATGCACTTTAAAAAGGAATGAAATTTAAAGTTTAAGTATGTAAGTCTATAATCTCTCTAAAGTTATTTTAAAGGTATAATTACAAAATGTGTCCATAATTAAATTTGACAAAAAACTACATTATAACTTTAAAGCATTCAGAAAAACATGGAAGATACTTTTGATATATTATTTAAAATGTAGAACATATTTTATTGGTCTCATATCCATATCAAGATAACAAATCTTATCTTTAGCTCTAAGAATTTATTGTTCAAGGTGATCAAACCATTCCTGGATGTCCCTTGACTTACAAATTGGCTCCTTTTGAATAATAATGGGAATACTGCTACCAGACATTGCTAACACTGCATCATTTAGTGGTTTAGGTCCTTGGTTTACCTCTGCCTCTCCTATACTCTACCAACTAAACTGATCTTACTCATTTCAGAATAATTTCTCTATTCTAAAATCCTGTAATAGTTAGATCTATTTTGTGCACAATGTAGTTGTTTAGCTGGCATGAGTATCTGCCCTTCATCAAAAGGAAAACAGCATCCAACAAGCAAATTTCCTGAAAAGCAGATGGAGAAAGAAAGAGCATACACTTCATTAAAATATGCTGGCTTCAGGATGCTGTAGAAAAATCCAGATGGAATTTACCAAACTCTGCAGTCCTAGAATGGCATTTATGAAACAGTCATGAAAGAGGATTTTGATAAAGCATAGCAGTTAAAGTTAAAATGCTTAACTTGGTTTTTGTAGATCCATCATATTGTGTTGTGAAAAACTTGGTTCTAACTAATTGCTAAAAATAGTTCCTTAAAGAAACGTATTTTCCCTAGAGCCTAACAAAGGGACAAAAAACAGAAATAGTTATTGCTTTAAAAGAATTATTTTTACATGAAATATATCAAGAGGATTCTTTTCAACATAGACATAAAAATATTTGAAGACACAAAGCTAGTCTCCTCACCATTCTCCCTTAAAAAAAAAAAAGCTACAAATAGAACAGGTATCTGCATGGTAAAGATAATGAAGCTTATTTTCTCCAGGCTCCCTTTCACCTTCAACTAATATTTATTTAGTATGTAAATAAATAAAAAGACAGCAAGAATGTGAGTAGTTGGAGAAATATGTGTGAATCTTGAAGAAAGTGAGGAGTGATTAATATGATCTAAATACAGTGTTTGAAATTTTCAGTTATTAACATATTATTTAAAAAAGAAATCCTAGTATCTTTTGCACGTTTTGTAATCTATATATCTTGTTATACTTCAAAACTTTATATAGGTTCCTAAAAATGCCTTCAGCAGGTTATTTACACAAAGATGTTTACACCAATGTTTTCCTTGAGATCACCACACAAATCAACACATAGAGAAATTCAACCAAAGACAATTCATTTGTGCCTTTCCAGTCAGCATTACCTTCTGCATCTATTATTATGACTCATTGCATTTGTTTACAATTCTTATCATGACATCATATATTTGTCCTTTCCATGTAGTTGAATATTATGCTTTTAAGTTTGCTTAAAGTAATTGATTATTGTGCTCAAAACTGAATAAAAATATACAGAGAATTCTAAGTCATGAATCAGAGTGGGTCCATTCTTCCTTTCTTTAGACAGGAGCTAGCATTCAAACACTTGTTGTGACATACATTTCAGTTAGATTTCTCATTGATTTGAAGAAATATGTTACAGAAAACAATGGAATTAAGGAAGGATTTATTTTATTTATTTGATTTAAAGAGATAGAGTCCACCATGGCAGGGAAGGCAAGATAGTGAGATAATGGGTTGTTCAATCACAACTTAGTACACAAAGATTCACCAAGGCTCACAAGATTCTTTTTTCCCCTTTCTTCAGCCTTTTCTTTATTCTGGGTCTACAGCACATGCAATACTCCTCCCCATACTTAGAGTAGGTCTTCTCTCATCATTTAAATGCTCCAAAAAAGGGCCAAACAGATATGCCTAGAGGTGCCAATTCTAAGTGATATAAATCCAGCCAAGCTGAAAATAAATATCAACCATCACACCATGTATATATGAAAGACAAGACGAGAAAACAATTTGGAGTGATAGAGGCCAAAATACATAGATTTTCAACTTACTCTGAAGAATCCCAAAGAATCTGAAGAAAGAATGATAAAGCATCATGGTATGTGCTTTTCCAACAAATCCATCCTTGTGTCTCACTAACAAAACATCCACTTATTTCCCTCTGTTCTAAAGATAACATTTTTACTTTAATTTTTATATTTAATAATGTGTGTTGTGTGTGTTTGTGTGTGTGGTTGTGTGTGTTCGGTGCCTCTGTGTGTTCTTTTTCAGAGTCTCAGTTTGGGTTTCTGGTAGAGTAATGCCATTGCAAAAAGCAAATGTGTAAATGACATGCATTTTACCCTTCTTTTTTTTAAATGTCTAAGTATTTTTGTTTCAAATATGCATTTGAACCATTCCTAACTAAATGTCCTTGGTATCCCTAGGTCACTGTTCACTTGATTTTTTTTTAACTATGAATAAAGTCTCATTTTTTATCCATGTATCCCCTTGTTCAAACTCCTTTCCCCCTCCCACCCTTTCCAGTCAGTCTCTCTTCTCCTGATCTCATCTCCTCCCAAACAAGGGCAGGAGGTTCTAAAGTCCCAAGGTGGCTTAGGTCAGCATCCACTCCAGGCAGATCCACTATCCTCATTCCAACATGAACACTGGGTGTTCCTCTGGAGAGAATTGGCTCCAAGGTGCTGGTCCAAGGTGCTTCAGAACCCAAGCTGTTCAGTGGTTATGGTTTGCAGCTTGAGAATGCTTTGCTTTTTGTTTAAAGTCCACTAATGAGTGAGTACATCCCCTGCTTACATTTCCAGGTTTGTGATATTCTCCAAATCCATCCATTTGCCTGCAAATTTTAGGATATCATTTTTTTCTTACTGCTGAGCAGTACTCCATTTTGTAGATGTACCACAGTTTGTTAATCCATTCTTCAGTTGAGGGGCACCTAGGTTGTTTCCTAAGTTGTAAGATACTAACTTACAACTATCAGAATGGCTAAGATTAAAAACACCTATGATAGCCTATGCTGAAGAGGTTGCGGAACAAGGAGAATACTCCTCCATTATTGGTGGGAGTGTAAGCGTGTTCAGCCTCTCTGGAATGCAGTATGGCTGTTTACCCTTCTTTGTAAAAGTAGCTACCTAATTATCTTTGTTCAAAAGAACCATCTTCTACATAAACCCCCAATACACACACACACACACACACACACACACACACACACACACACACACACACATTCATCAAAGCCCTCAATTTCGTCTTCAGTGAATTCTCATACTAATCTACTGTGGTCTTCTTTGATATGAAAGTTCTTAATTTTTCTTTTGTCATTGTATGTATGATCCACAGACTCTCCCTGAGATATATCCACAGGTTTTCTATATCTTACACATAAATAAATCTTCAATATTTTAAAGGGCAATAGTCACTTAATGACCTTAGTCCTTACTCTCTCACTTTCTTGATTTCTGTCCTTCAGGTGATGATAGTCTCTTCCCCCCAGATGAACATGACCTCTACACCAATTTATCACTAATATGGCCATGCTTTTAATGCAGACTTTGTCTTCTCTGTGCCTGCAAAGCTCATATGCATCCAGTGTCTACATTCCAGATCAGGTCATATAGTATTTTCATGCTGGTAATCCTTGTCACAATTAAATATAGAATCTATTGCTAATAATATTTTCTTATGGTTTCTCATCCCCATTTATGTTCCCAATCCAGTCTCTCTGTTTAAGTTATTCATTTCCTCACACACATTTTGTTCCCATCTTAAACTACTATGAACTAACCTTAGTTATAAGTATAGTTGCTTGACAAAATCCCTAATACTTGTTAAACTCAAACTTTTGTCTATTCTGCACCTCTGTTGTTATACCTAAAATCTGATAAAGGGAAAACTTGCAAACTTGTCGACAGGTTTCAGTGTAAAATCATGATCACTAACATCAACTGAACTAAAACGTTAGTATTGCATGACATTAGGCCACTAAAAACCTCCATTATCAATATATCTTCTTATCTCTTATATTTCTATATTTTATATATTTAATTTTAGAATGTAAATAAGCATCTTCACTATTAAAAGAGGATCAGAAAAGGATCTACAAATGTTTCTCTTCATTATCTGTTGATCAGTCTCTGCCTTTTTTATATGACAATGAAGAACACTCTCACCCCTAATGAATACTAAATTCTTCCCTTTGGAATTGAATTTGTGTTCTACATTGTACTTGCAAGTTTCACTTTTCTCTTCTTACTATAAATATTGCTCTCCCAATTAGGTCATTCTTGTTACTCCTACAGTGCTTCCACTTTTTAAATTATGTGTTTTTAAAGTACTCTCATCCTGTAGGCTGTCATTTTGTCTTATTGACTGTGTCCTTAGCTTTACAGAAGCTTCTCAGTTTCAGGAGGTCCCACTTATTGATTGTTTTTCTTAGTGTCTGTGCCACTGGTGTTATATTTAAGAAGTGGTCACCTGTGCCAATACATTGGAGGGTATTTCCCACTTTCTTTTCTATCAAGTTCAGTGTGAATGGGTTTATGTTGAGGTCTTTGATCCACTTGTATTTGAGTTTTGTGCAGGGTGACAGGCTTGGATCTATTTGCATTTTTCTACACACTATCATCCAACTATGCCAACACCATTTGTTAAAGATACTATCATTTTCCATTGAGTATTTTGGGCCTTTTTGTCAAAGATCAGGTATTCATATGTTTTTAAGTTAATGTCGGAGTCTTCAATTTAATTCCATTGATCCACAAGTCTGTTTTTATGCCAGTACCAGGCTGTTTTTATTACTGTAGCTCTATAGTATAACTTGAAGTCAGATATGGTGATGCCTCCTGAGGTTCTTTTGTTGAGCAAAATTGTTTTGGCAATCCTGGCTTTCCTGTTAATCCAAATGAAATTGAGTATTGTTTTTTCAAGGTCTGTAAAAAAATTGTGCTGTTCAATTTCTTTCTTCAGTGATTTAAAATTTTTGTCAAATAGATCTGTTACTTCTTTGGTTACAGTTACTCCAAGGTATTTAATGCAATTTGCAGCTATTTTAAAGAGTGATGTTTCCCTTATTTCTTTTTCAGTCCTTTTATCTTTATAGGAGGGCTACTGATTTATTTGAGTTAATCTTTTATCCTACTACATGCCTGACTTAATGGTATTCTTGTTATAATTGACAAAACAACCCATACTGACACAGCATAACCACTCAGAGTCTTTAGCTAACAACAGGGTTCACTCATACTGGTGAATGTTCTCTGGGTTTGTGCATGTTACCAACATTAAAAAATGGGGGGTTTGTTTTCCTTTTTTATTTATAAGGTTTTTTGTTTAACATTTCTTCCACTGTTCCCCCTCCCTCCTCTCTTCGCAGTCATCCCTCCCCTTCTCCTCACCTCATCCTTCAGCCATTCCTCGGAGAGAGTAAGGACTCCAAGGGTAAATTAGTGCAGTTTGGCAAATCCAGTTGAGGTAGCACCAATCCTCTCCCCCCCCAACATTATATAGTTTTAAAGAGGTGTTTTATTATCCTAAAAGAAATTTTTGTGCTAATCTTTTCAATATTGACAATCTAGCTCTATCAATTTGTAAGTCTTGACACAATAAGATCTTTTTTCTGCCTCCATAGTTTCCCCTTTTCTAGGATATTATATATTTGCAATCACAGATTATGGGGCATAGTATGGTTTCAGATTGGCCTCTTTTACCTAGTGATGTGAATTTGAGTTTTTTGCCTTCATAACTTATTTCTTTGTAGTGTTAAATGATATTCTGAGGTTTCATAGTTTACCTGTTTATAAATAAATCCCTTACTGGGTGCATTATCTCTACTTCTAAATTCAGACAAGAATAAATAAAGCTGGATTGAACTTTCATATGTATATAAGTGTTCACTCAATTGAAACTTTGACAAGATTTCAGTTTTATATGAAATTAGCAAGCTGTCTTCTAAGCCTTATAAAATTGTACATATCCTCATTCAATAAAAACTCCTTTTTGCTTCATATTTCCAAAAGGATGTGGGGTATCATTGATCTGGATTTTGAAAATTTTACTAACTATATGTGTCATCATATATACTACCTAATAAAACACACTGTTATACATCTTTCCACACATTCATTCTGTGCATCTCATTCTTATGAGGTTTCTCTCTACCCTGTGAGCTCATGTCTGACTTGTCAGAATTTCTGTCAGTTTATCAAAGTCTCCCCAAGTTTAGGTTCTCCAAGAGATTAAGCTGTGGTCTCTCATTAATACAAATTATTACAACTACCCTACTTTAATGACTGATGTGCTGACTAATTCTGTTTTCAACCTGGATGAATTAAAATACATACATGAAACTCTGTCACAAGGATAAAACTGAAAAATTATTATTAACCTCTTTCATATTGGTTTTCACAGACTTTTATAACTGAAACTAAGACTCTACCTAATGAATTATAAGTTAATTTCATGTTTTACAAACAGATTTTAAAGTACTTATTTTTATCTTTTGTAATATTTGAAAGTGATTTGAAATTCTTTATATTTGAAATATTTGAAATCTTTCCTAAAATTTCTATGATGTGAGAGTAAATTTGCCATAACTTTATAAATTTTGTTCTGAATAGTAAATCCAATGATAAATATTAATAACAGCATTATATATAATAATATATACTAAATAAATATAGCAAAAATACAAGGAACATTAGCTACCATACTAGTATGCATTAGTTTCCACATCACAAGTAAGAAAAATAGATAAAAACACTATAAAATATTCTTCCAAGTTTTTTTTTAATTTTTGTATTCACATGAACCAGAATATTACAGTTAATTTTCCATATTTCTTAAAAAGTGTTTGTAATCCCCAAGTTAACACTAGTGCTTTGTAGTCATTCACAGAATTTCACATGTACAGAAGACCTTTCTCTAGCTAGCATAGTTTTCTATTGCCTTTCCTCAGCTCTCATATCATAAACACATTCTCTCATGCAATTTTACTGGAGATTTCATATCTAATATTTCCCCAGTTCAGAAGTTCTTTGCATTATTCCTAAGTACAGGGAGACCATGCAGTGCTTAAGAAAAAAAAAAAAAAACTTTATCTAAGTTTTGCCCACACATGTTGTAGTACATGTGCTTGACCTTGAGTTTGATATCAACTGATAAAAATGAAAATAAAATATGCATCCAAAAATAGGACCAAAGCATTTTATCATCTGTGCATGAACCTAAAGATGAAATTTCTAAATTAGCAACTACAGTCATAAAAGAGCAGCAGAACAGGTAAAAATTTTACTAAATTTGTATCTCTGAATAAAGACTAGCATAAAAGAGGAAAAGCATTGAGGAAAACATTCATGTGTTGAAACCGAAAAAAAGTGTATAGTCACATTGCACAAAATATGGAAAAGAAGAGGCCATTCTCTACCAGTTAGTTTACAATACACGTCAAGTAAGAAGTAATTTATAGTTAATGAATATGTTAAACAATGCAACTGTAAGCAAGAACATACAAAAACAAGGTTAAATATTGATTAGATGGTAGAGCTGATGAATTAAGGCTGTAAGGTACCAGTCTTGCATTTTTTCCAAGAATAGTGGCTCATATTCACTTTTTCACTCACTCAGGATTCATAACATTATAGAATACAAATAAAAATAAAAAATCTCAGTACCTAAAATTTATGAACAATGCTCAATATGTTTTTAGACTTCATTTAAGATTACTTGCTCTAACTTTTAGCTATTTGGCAGGTGAGGACAATTTAGAAATTGAAATTCTGTATCTCATCATTTTGCGACCGCCCCTCTGGACATGTCATACTTCACTGGATGCCACCTTAGCTCCAGGGTAAGGTCAAAGCCAGAAAGTCTGCCCATCCATTCATCATAGGTCTATTTCAAGGCTTTAAGTGCTGGAACAGCTATTTGGAATATAATTTCAATATGATGTGCTGACTGCCACTAAGAAGAAGAGAAAAAAAGTATTTCAACCAATGGTAGAGAATTTCAAAGTATCTTGCCCATTTTTAATGATGGAATCAAAACCAATAGCATACTGCTGATTTTAAGCTTTTGTGTTTGTTTGGAAGAAAATGATCATCAAATGAAACAGCATTATTAGGAAGTGTGGTCTTGTTGAAGAAAGTATGTCAATGTGGGAGTGGGTTTTTAGGTCTCTCTTGTTCAAGCTTCCTTCAATGTGACAGTCAACTTCCTGTTGGCTAAAAGATGAAGCATTCTCAGCTCCAGTTCCACATCTGCCTATAGGCTACCATGCTTGCAAACCATGATAATATTGGACTGAACCTCTGAACTGTAAGTGAACCACCATCAGTTAAATGTTTTGTTTTGTTTCTTTGTTTTTATAAGAGTTTCCATGGTCATGGTATCTCTTCACAGGAAAAAAAATGATGGTACCAGAAGTGGGAGAAGTGACATATTGCTGTGATAGGCCTGACTATGTTTTTGTTTGCATTTGCAGTAATACAGACTCTGGAACTTTGGTTTTGCAAAGAAATGGGATGCTTTATTCACTGCTTAACAGGTCATACTAGTAGAAGCATAAAAAGCAGTGGTGCTGAATATGATTTGATATACTAAGGGGGCTCACTCAAGAGGTTTCAGAGGAGAAGAATTTTAGCATGTTGCCTAGAGATAATCTTACTATATTTTGTTGAAAAAAGTGGCTGCCTTTTGCCCTTGTCTGAAGATACTGCTGAGCCTAATGTAAAGAGTTTTGATTAATTCCACTTGCAGAATGAAATCTCAAACAGCCTAGTATAGTCTCTGTCATGCAGTTTTTAGTGGTAAGTCTAACAAAGATTTATATTGAAAATGGAGCAAGCTGAGAAGGATAAATTAAAAAATGTATATTTTAAGGAGAAAAAGAGCACCAGAAAGTGGAATTAGATCCTAGGCTGAGTGGAGCTAAATCCTATGCTCAAGGAGATAAATGGATTAATAAATGGAATAAGGGAGTGGTGAGGTCAGTACAAGATTCCACCCAGCTAAGTTTCCAACCTATGGAAAGAACCTAAAGAAAAGATAAGAGTTGAGTGTGGTGAGGCAAGCCTTTAATTTTAGCATTGGGAAGGCAAAGGCTAGCAGATCTCTTGGGTTTGCATCCAGCCTGGTCTACAGAGCAAGTTTCAGGACAGCCAAGCTTAAGTAGTAAAAAAGAAAGCTGGTGAAGATCTAAGTGAACAAAGGGCCATGTTCCAGCAGAACTTGCCAGCTTTTGCCACATGGTTCTGGCTTTGGAGTTAGAGATAAAAAAAATAAAATTATGGAATAAAGCTACTGAGGCCAGGAATATGTTAGGAGTGCCCATGTATTGAGGGACACAGAGTCCATTTCATGAAGCTGTGAACTTGAAACCTGAACTGCCTGGGAGACTCTAAGATGTTAAAAATGTGAGAATTGTAGGATACCTACTGAGAAAATCTACTAACAGGGAGTAGACAGCCCAAGAGAAAGAAATGTGTTTCAGTCAACAAAGCTGAATGGAATTGGAGATTTGAAGAAATTTTTGACATGAGACATGGAGCTGCAAAATTTGGAGTTTGCCAAGCTGGTTTTTATTTTTCTTTTGTCAAGTATTTATTCACTATGCTTCCTTCACTGTGCTTTGGAATGATAATGGATATCCTATGCCATTGTATGTTGCACTTATGTGAACTGCTTTTTGATTTTGGTTTTTTTCAGCATAATATTTTTTTATTATTTGGTGATTTTACTCATGCACCTTTTCAAACTCAGTTATCAGTCCTCTCATTTTCATACCCACTCATAACCTCCCAATTTACAAAAAAAAAAAGCTTGTTCATGCTGCTCATATTACTGGAACATAATTAAATTCCCTGTGGCCAGACCCTTAAAGAAAACTAGTCCATCCTCTCTCACACTCCTGTTAGAGGTTATCAATCCAGAAGTGAAACACTGTGACATTTAGCTATGTTCTAGCCTTGAGTTCTCATATACAATGACATCTTTTATTTTTAAGTCCACTAATGAATGAGTACATCCCCTGCATATCTTTCTGGGTTTGTGATAGCTCGCTCAGGAGGATTATCACCAATTCCATCCATTTGCCTGAGAATTTTATGATATCGTTCTTTCTTACTGCTGAGTAGTAGTACTCCATTGTGTAGATGTACCACAGCTTGGTAATCCATTCTTCAGTTGAGAGGTAACTAGGTTGTTTCCAGGTTCTTGCTATTACAAATAATGCTGCTATGAACATAGTTGTGCTAATGTTTTTGGGGTATGAATGGGCATCTTTAGAGTACATGCCTAACACTGGTATCAGGAGATCCTAGATTTTTTACTTTTACAGGGAGATTACAATTAAGAGATTGCCATACATCTCAGAAAGAGATTTTTGAACTTTGAAACAAGTTTGAGACTATAATATACTCTGGGGAGTTTCAAAGTTGAACTGTGATAAGGCTATAAGCCTTTGGGAGCCAGGGAATGGACTGTGGTAGTTTGAAGGAAAATGCCTTCCAAAGAGAATGGCACTATTTGGATGTGTGGTCTTGTTAGAGGGTGTGTGTCACTGTGGGGGCAGGCTTTGAGGTCTGTTTTGCTTAAGCTTGACTCAGTGTGAGTCAATCAAATTCCTGTTGCCTACAGGATGTAGCCCTCTCAGTTCCAGCACCACATATGCCTATAGGCACCATCCTTCCTACCACGATGATAACGAACTGAATGAGCCACCACAATTATAATTTGTATGTGTATGTATATACATGTTTGAATGATGTGTTTATCTGCTTGTATGCTAGTGAATGCATATGCACACCTGTATGTGGATATTGATATAGTTTGTTTTCTTTGGTCACTCTCCAGTCTGTTTGTAGAAATAATCTCTCACTAGAAGTAGAGATCATCAATTTTGCTGAAATGGGTGGCCAGTAAGTTCCAAATATATGCTTGTCTTCACTTTTCCCAATGCCAGGATGGTGTATTCATCTAGCTTTCAACACAGACAATGGAGAGCCAAACTCAGGTCCTCACATTTATGTAGAAAAATCTCTACTGACTGAGCAGTTTTCCCAGTGCTGAACAATCTGTATGTATTCATAATTAAGTAGATGGATTTTACCACATAATAGTTAGCAAACACTGTCTTGATACATTTATCACTGTGAAGGAAAGTATTAACATTTCCAGTCCTTCCTACATGACCTTTCCTGAAGAATTGAGGTACAAAAAAATAAGCTTATTATGAAGAGTTTATTCTAACTCAGCTACTTCTGTGATAACATTTCAAAGTTGTTTTTTATCTTTATATTTTGGAGAAAATAATATAACAAGTTAATGATGGTCTGATAAGAAATGAGATGTTGGTGAATGCTTAAACATCTGGAGAAAAATTAGTTGCTAAAATTACCATAAACAAAATAAAAACAGATTGGTGGTTGGGATAATAACTAGAAAGAGTCAAGTGAATTGACAAGGTGGTATCAGAGATAGTGAGCAAGAAAAATTTTAAGAACTACATCCTATAGATTAATTTTTTTAATGTAGTACTTTGTGACTTCATGCTGATATGTAGTTTCTTAAATGCTAGATGATTGATTGTTCAAGTTTATGACTTTGCAACTCAATCTTTTATTCTTTAAATGATCTAGCAATCTACATTCTACTAAGAAGGCAAAATGAAGAAAACACCATTTGTCAGCCCAAATGTTGACACCAGTCTAAAATGTGCTCTGTTTACTGTTCTACTTCACAATTCCCTAGTTTCTAACTCTGTCCTGTCAATAATTACCCGAGGTATGGCCATGGCTGTGAACCCGACACATTACTCAGAAGCCTGAAGAACTGCAAATGACTTTGTAAATTGGTTGATATGGGCATGGGAGCTTTGTGTTGAAACAAAGAAACCTGTTTTACAGCAAATTATTTGAAGTTTGGCAAAGTCACATGTTCTGAGAAAACAAAGACTTTCCATGTCCTACCTCTTGCTCTTCCTGGGAAAGAAAACTGAAAATAGCAGCTATGGAGATAATGCTCTTTAAAAGTTGCTATTCCATAGCATGCATTACATACCATTGAAGATAACATTATGGAAACATATTGTTGAAACTATATAAGTAGCTGAATGTAAACATGGATTTCTGGAAGCCCAGGTAAATTCAAGGCCAGCCATAGCATAGTAATTTTGAGAATTACAAAATTTTTGAGAATAGAAAACATGATATGACTTGGACCATCAAGTCATTCCTTAATGACAGAGGCCTGGGCAGGAAAAGACAAGAAATGAGAAGATAAGAAGATGAAAAACATGATAGCAGGAGAGCTTGCACAAGTTATGTTTTATACAAAGCAAGCTTATTAAAAATTACAGCACCTTACATATAGTTTATTGAAAACAAAAATGTGACAGTGTCAACAAAAATCAATCATACAATAGAAGTCAGCAGGAAGCTAATCCAGCAATATTGCACAAAGGAAGTAAAGGATACCTCAAGTATATCACAGATCAAGCACACAGATGCCTTGTCAATTGTGGCCATAGCTCCATAATGTGGGAAGCACTGGCTTCTTTGGATTCAAGGCTGCTGTTTCTTCAAGGCCCAGACAAATGACACAACCTGCCTTGCCAAGCATACAGCTACTTGATTTTCGAAAAGAAACTAGAATTCTTATCTGTATATTATGGTCTCAGGGAAAGCCTGGGATCAGGCTGGCTCTCAACAGTAATTAAACAATCCTTGCCACACAAAGAGAGTAGAGCACCTTACCCAAGCCTAGAGAAGTGACTCAGCAGCTAAAAACTTATAACACATGCTCTGTTCCTAGCCCTCAAAAAAGGTGGCTCATAACCATCTATAACTCCAGTTACACTGAATTGTGGTACTTCTTTTGTCTTTTGTATGTACTGTACCAACATCCACAAACATGCATATTTAAAAAGAATCTCACCTAGTCGACCCAAATCACAATGAACGAATGAATTCTATTATAACTTTCATACTCCTAAACCATGCTCATTTATCCATTCTTAAATAAACATTTTATAATTCCTTAGAGTAAATAAACAACAACCAAAGTAACGTAAGTGCAGACAATCTGTATTCCTAAGCTTTATTTCTGGTCCCAAGCCAAACATTTTTGTTGTTCTATATTCAGACCTAAAGTACTTGTAACAAATAAGTGAGGCATAGTTTTAACTCTGGCATTGACTTTCTGATTTAGAAAGAGTCAACAGCTTGATGGATCCATTGAATGTTATCCCAAAGAGAAGTATACAAGACAAGAAACCACAGCCTAGCATCAAATGATGAATACATATACAAACTATCTCTCCCCTTCTAGACATTAGAAATTAGGATTCCTGCCCATCATTTATCCTCCAGAGAGGTATAAGCAACTATAGACAGAATATGTTTTAAAATGCTGGTTCACTGATGTCTGTGACATCATCATTTTCAGAGGGTTTTACTTTCAAAATGGTGTAAATGTGGTTTATTCTGCCTGTGACTTCTCAGTCCTCAAATAAAAATAAAGAAGGAAAAACTTCAAGTGAATCAAGTGAATATTTTATCACATTCATCTAAAACAGTATGTTCTAAACATAGGTGTATCTAATTGTGTAGGGTATCACTTTTCACAACAGAAGTAAATACACTATTTTATAAAGAAGCCATCTACAGACAGAAAAATAGGCACACACATATACACACACATACATACACACACACATACAGAGAGAGAGAGAGGGAGAGAGAGAGTATAAATTTCACATTGAAGTAAAAAATTCAGCTGAATATATTTGAATAAATGAGATTGAAATGCTGGTTTCTTGTATTTTCTTCAGGACTTCTGTCTGAAAAGATTGACTTCTGAATAAATACCTCTGTTTCTAGACATGCTTGTGGTTGAATGGTTTCTTTAAAATGAATGAGGTCTTGCTTTCTTTCCCTCTCCATTTACAAATGTATAATTTGTCCCTGCACCAAGATGTAAATGTATCAGGTTTCTTATGCTTTCTCCCGTAACTTATGAATTATTTGAAAGCATAAGTAATTTTCTCACTGCCTTCTTTATTGTTCACACAGAAGATGATGAATAATTTTCTTTGTCACTAAAGGTGTTAAAACATATATTAGGGAGAGAGATGAGGCTGAATACATGCCTAATGTGGTTATTTTAATATAGTCATTAAATCAACACTTACAGAGTGTACTATACACTGGCACATAGGAGAGAATATTATTCTTATGCTCAGGGCCAATGTTGAAACATTAAATTATTCAACATTTTAATAAAATAATATATATACTACCAAAATAAATAGAAAATGATAGAAACATTATTACTATGATATATTGAATTACTGAGTACTAGGGATATATATCTATATGACATCTACAAATATATACATATATATGACATCTATAAAGTCACTCATCATTTGATGATGAGTTGCTTGATTCAAGCAGTACCAGTGGTGAATACTGGTCAAATTTTGGGTGATAGGGATAGAATTGAGTCCATATCAGTTTCTCTAAAGCTGGACTTACATACCCATTTATGGTTTCGTAAACCATACAAAAGAACACTTTTTGGATAATCTTGGATGCCAGTGATAGCAAAGTTAAGGAACACAACCAAGAGGCCAGGATCAGAACTGAACCATTTGTAGAGGATTGCCAGGAACATATGTATAAAAATGAAATAATGTCATCTACAGTTACTGTCTAAACATTTGTGCACCATAAATACAGTTGGAGTAATAAATCTCCATGTCTAATCTGGGATGATATCATGGGTTGTCCTGGCTTCCTGTGGGAGGATGGCTTATGAAGTATGAAATAAAATATAGAGAAATAAGCCTTGTAAACTTTCATAATTTTATGATGAAGACTATGGTGCTTTGTGTCCACAGGAGCAGAAGTTCTTAGTGCTAGATAGGTTTCTCCTTTACTATATAGAGCTGCTACTAAAAAATTTGTATTCTAGGATGAATTCATTTTTTCTTCAAGATAACTGTTGTTTGAAACTGCAGTGATATACTGTGTGGGCTAGGTTTTCCACAGCCAGCTCCTGGTTCATTAAAACTTCCAATTCAGTTGACACTCTCTTTCTTTCAAGAGTATGACTTTGTCTTTATTGTCATCTTAAATAATTCAAAGATTCCAAACTTATTTTTCTCCTACAATATAAAATCACAAAAATGAGTGGAAGCAAGTCTTAAAACGTAGAGGTTTTAAGGAAGAGATGTGACAGGCGATGACAGTATCATGGTAAATGTCATATAGAGAGTATTATGTAAATGGAGCTATATGACAAAGTCAAAGATATGTCTCAGGGAGCAAGAAAAAGCTCTTCAAAATCACTTACATGGGAGGCACTAGTTTCAGAACTGTTCTTTCAGCCCTGTCTGCCTACATTGCCCCATCACTGGCCTCATGAAGTTACCACTACAAGTATCAATCATTCAATCACACCTTGCTCTTAAAGTCTGAACTGAACCAAATAGCATCCTCTAGTTATATGGTTTTGCAATTTTACATAAAGATACAGAATTACTTATAAATTTAATTAAACTTAAAAGGCAATTGCCATGTTTTGTAGGTATTAGTTTTACATTTCTCCTTAGTAACAAAAGAGAGGAAATAGTTGTAGGTGTAGAAAGTGAGTCTTGGCTCCTGACATAAAGTCAAGAGAGAAGAATCCCATTAATGATTAAAAAATTATATTTTAAAGTATAATAAAAATGTAAATGATAATTTTATTAAGTGAATGGAGATACTAATGCATTTATGTCCAGTGTCAAGAGTTCATTGAAAATGATTCTGTACATTGTGCTGTCCTGAGATCAGAAAACCTCATTATATGAAATGTTATAGATTTTTCTTGATAAAGACAGAGAGAATATATACTTCTTAATGTAGGTCAAAGCCTATACTTCATGAGAAGTTCACATATCAATTTATTACAGGGGTTGAGGTTTAATAAATATTCTAAGATTTTTCATGAAGTAATTTGTTATTCATCTTAGAGACATAGCCAGACTTAAGATTTTTGAGTTTTTAGAAGTTAAAATTGCAAGTTATTAATTTTTCATTAAAATCTGTAGTGATGTAATTGTTGCTTATGGTAGTATAAAAATAAATCATACAGTTAAGGTTGGATGTTTATAAGTACGCCTTTAATTTTCTAAAATGCTAATAGTGAAGTGATTTATTCTAGTTACTTACTTTTACTTATGTGTACAGTCATATTAACAGTTGTTTTATAAGCAAAATTTAAAAACTAAGCAAATGAACATATGTTCTTAAAAGAATATATCCAATGTTACTGAATCATCATTTTGTCAAGAAATCCCTGGCTTAAGATCTACATAAGAAGTCTCTGGTAGTTATGTATGACTCTGGAACTGCCAAAGTCAAGAAAAGTCTATTGTAGTATTTGCCCATCCATATTGTAAACATTTCTATTTTTTCTATCTTTTTTATCCATTTCTATCTGTTGTTCCTGAGCACATTAGAAACTTGTTACTTAGGAATCAGGTTAGTGCATATTTGCCTTGAATTTTATGTCCATCTTTTGGGATATGTAAGCAATTTTTTCAGAAGTGAATTGAGTGGATACAGTTTTAGACATCAATCTGGCCTTAAGCATATTCATTCTGTCTTCTTTAATCCACAAGGTTTGCTTAGGACATTATCACAATGATAAGTCAAATTGCTAAAAGAAGGTCAGCTCTAGAAATAAGAACAAGACAAAATCTTAGAAAAAATAAGAGATTCTACTATTCTCTATAGTCTCTACGCACAAATAAAAATTAGGAAAAGTCTAAATGTTACTTGTAATTGTTTTTAGCTTTCTTTCAAGATACAGTTATTTTAAAACTAAAAGATATAGATCTGGGACAACATTTTTTACATAAATTAGTAGACATAGATGAGAAAAGATTTGTTTACAACCTGCCATTATAATCTTAGAGTGTTTAATAGTAAAAGGTTGTTTGATCCTTGTATAAGTAGTGAAATATCTAATAATAATCTAAAATATTACATTAGCCTATGTTTGGTACTTTAATAAGAAAGTTATTTTATTAAAATGTGGGTTTATTTAGGCCTTATCAAGGTAAAGAGGCCACATGTAATCATGGTCTTTTTCATGACAGAGCTGTGGAGTGGTACAATAGCACAGAGAAAGAGACAGGGACATGCATGTCATTATGTATTTGAATCTGTGTGTTTCTCTGGTTTCCCTTCCAAATTCTAATGAAGCCAGGGATATTTAGTCATGAGAGATCCATCCTAATGATAAAATATAAATGTAAATATTTTCTTTTTTTGCCAATGCAATGACTAGTCTTTATTAGAGAGAAATCTTCCATCACATTCTGAAGGCTGACTCAGGGCTCAGTGGGCCAGCTGGTGGGGCACCAGCTTATAGTGGGTTCCACAGCTTGGGCATCTCTGATTTTCACTTTTGTGCAGCCAAAACCAGATGACAGTACAGTTGCAGTACAGATGCAGCCCACTATTCGCTTGTTGGTGATGGATGGGACTAAATTAGGATCTTCCCTGGTGCCTAAAGCTGCCTTTGGAGGTAGCATATTGTATGGATCCAGTCCTTTCTCTGCTGCTAGCATAACCTCCCTCTCCAGCCCTGTGGCCTGCTCTTCATCTGTAGGAACACCACCTCCAGAAGCCATGGAGCGTGTCGCAACCCCACCACAGGGCCCCGCAGGCCCTAAGGGCCTGCACCGCCAGAGCGCCCACTCCGCGAAGTAACCTTGAAGCCATCTCGCAGGAGACTACATTGCAATTGGATGTAATATATCAACCCGAAAATCAGGCACAGTGGCTCATACATGTGATTCAAACATTAAGTACCCCTAAAATATTATAAAGAATAGGGAAAATATTCCAGTATTAGAGTACTTGTTTAGTATACACAAGCCCAAGTTTAGTACCTAGCAGTAAAGAACAAAGAAAAGAAAAAGTAATATAGATCAACTTATAGCAAGATAGCCTTTAAAAAATATCAGTAGTTACTAGCACCTCTCCATCTCCAACCATAATCAGCCATCTGCAAAAATATTCCATTTTTAACACCTACTGAAGTAATCTCCTGCCATGCCCAATTGACATATATTTTGCCAAAATCAGTGGCCAGTTTTCTATTCTCAACATATTTGCATGTGTATATTAGTTGATATGGTTAGTTATTCTTAAATACTATAAGCATTATATTTTGTAGGTTTTTGGAAAATTTTAGATTTTGTCTATGCTTCTTCATTTTTTCCATGAGTTTTTAATACAGAACTCTTAATATTACAGTATCCAAGGATCATCCCTATTTTTCATTTATTCTTTATTTAATCTTTCTCCTAATGCATCCTCATTCATACTTAGAGATTTTTTATTTACAATTATTTATTTGTCTATCTATCTAGTGTATATGTGTGTGTGCACATGCATGCAAGTGTGTGTTTGCAGGACAATCAGATGTGCCACAATGTGTGTTAGGGGAAGAGAACAATTCTTGTGAGTTAATTATTCTACCATGTAGGTTCCAGACATGAAACTCAGATTTTCTCACCAGGCCCCTATACAGAGATTTAAAACATTTAGTACACAAATAACCATTGAATTAATCCTTTAATTCAGATTAATTTTTAACATTTAAGTTTGTAAATTAAACTGCCTACTTAATGTCTCTATTTTGATTTCTGATACTTAACTGATGACTAATATGACCACAACAAGACTTTTAATTTCTACCTCTTTCTTTGAAGTCTTTTTCTGTAAGGCATATTTTCCCTTTTTTTCTTTTATTTAAAATATATTGTGTTCTCATACAATATATCCTAAATATAGTATCCTCTTCTTTTACTCCTCCTAGTTCCTCTTTGCCTCCTTTCTCCTCCAGATCGACTCCCTTCCTATCTTTCATTAAAAAATAACAAGCTTCTAAGGGATAAAAGCCATATAATACCAAATAAAATATAATAAGATGGAGCAAAATCTAACATATCTAAGTTGTACATGGCAACCAAACAGCAAGAGTTCCAAGAGCAAACACAAGAATTAGAGACCCACTAGTTCTCATAGTCAGGATTCCCATAAAAGTACTAAGCTAATAGCTATAATATATACACAAAGGACACAGTGCAAACCCATGCAGGCCAATGCTGCTTCAGTGTGTGGGCTGATATATGCCTTGTTTAGTTGTTTCAGAGGGCCTTGTTCTTCTTGTATCCTCTACCTTCACTGGCTCTTACAATCTTTCTGCCTCCTCTTTCATGGGATACCCTGAGTTCTGAGAGGAAGGTTTTGATGGTGACCTTCCATTTATACTCTCTCTTCATAATGTCTGGTTTGTGAGTCTCTACATCTGCTCCCATTTGCTGTTGGAGAAAACCTCTCTGATAATGACAGGATATGACAGTGATCTATGAATATAGCAGAATATCACTAGAAGTGATTTTACTGTTACTTCACTTTTTTTAGTCAAGTAGTGTTTTGTTTTACGCTGTGCTATCTAGTCTCTGCTTTCCTAGGAGTATTAAGTATGGCTTTCTACTTATTAAATGGGATTTATATCAGATTAGACATTGGTTAGATACTCCCACAAGTTCTGTACAACCATATTTTACAGGTAGAGATAGGTCAAAGGTTTTGTGTCTAGATTGGTGTCTATGTTTCTCTTTGGTTGTCTGCAGAATGCCTTTCCACCCCAAAAACACTCAAGCATAGAATGAATGCTCCATGTAGGCCCCAGATACAGTTCTACCTGTTCAATGAATTGTGTAGGTGCTGTGCTCAGTATTAGGGCCCTTTATCAGTTTATTGGAGAACAAACATTTGTCTTAGCAATAGCCTGGGTTGTTTGAAGTTTTCCAAGGGACCCTGCTGGCTAACAACTCAATGCATGCAAACTAGTCCCACCTGTAAAAACTTTGCCTGATGACATAGATTGCCAATTGAGACTCTGTATCCCCCATTATGAGGAATACTCATTAAGACCACCTCAAACATACATTCCAGCAGGTTTCCACTTCCCTGGATTCCACACCATCATCCAAATGGCCCTCAGTTCCACCCATCTCTCCCTGCATTCTTGCACTCCACTCTATTTTCTAAGCCACTTGATCTCCTTACTCCAATCCCTACCTGCCCACAAAATCTATTCTATTTCTCTCTGTTAAAGATATCCATGAATATCCCAAAGATCTCTCATCTTTACCTAAACCTCTCTGTGTCTGTGAATTGTAGATTGGTTATCATTATGTACCTAATGGCTAACATCCACTTTTAAGAGAATATATAGCATATCTATTTTTTGGGATCTGGGTTACCTCAGTCAGGATAAAATTTTTCTTCATTGTGTAAATATATCACATTCTCTTTATCCATTATTCTGTTGAGAATATCTAGGTTGTTTCCAGTTCCTGATTATGAAGAACAAAGCAACAATGAATATTGCTAAGCAAGTGTCTTTGTATGCTCTCCTGGTTCCTAATGTTACCAGCATAAGTTGTCACTTGTGTTATCAATCTTAGCCATTCTGACAGGTGTAAAATTAAATCTCAGAGTCATTTGAGTTGCATCTCCTTGAAGGCTAAGGATGTCTAATATGTCTTTAATGTTCCTTAGCCATTTGAGTGTCCCTCACTAAGAATTCAGTTTAAAATAGTGCCTCATTTTAAATTACATTATTTGGGGTTCAATATGTAGTTTCTTGAATTCTTTATACGTTTTGGATATTAGTTCTTTATCCAATGTGGAGTTGACAAAAAAATCTTTCCTCATTCTTTTGACTATCTCTTTTTCTGATTAACAGTGTCCTTTGTCTTACAGAAGCTTTTAAGATTCATGAGGTCTTATTAATTAATTGTAGATCTTAATGTCTGTGCTATCAGTGTTGTGTTCAGAAAGTTGTCTCCTGTGACAATGCATTCAAAGTTATTCTTTTCTTTTCTGTGAGGTTCAGTGTATTTAGTTTTATGTTGAGGTCTTTGATTCATTGAGGCTTTAGTTTTGTGAAGGATGGTAAGTATAGATACACTCTCATTATACAGTAGACACCCACATTGGCCAGCATCATTTATTAAATGTGCTGGGTTTTTTCCAGTGCATATTTTGGCTTCTGTATCAAAATTCAGCTGTCCATAAGTATGCAGATTTATGTCTGGATCTTCAAGTTGATTCCATTGATCAACCTGCCTGTTTTTATGCCAATGCCATGCAGTTCTTATTACTGTAGCTTTGAAGTACAACTTCAAATCAGGAATGATGAAACTTTCTGCAGATATTTTATTGTTCTGGATTATTTTAACTATCCTTGTTTGGTTTTGTTTCTTCATGTGAATTTGAAGGCTGTCCTTTCAAGGTCCGTAAAGAATTGTGTTGAAATTTTTATGGGGATTAAGTTGAATCTGTAGATTTTCATTTTTACTATGTTAATCCTAACAATTCATGAGCATGGGCAATTTTGCCATCTTCTGATATCTTCTCCATTTTTCTTTTCAAAGACTTACAGTTTTTATCATACAAGTCTTTAACTTGCTTGATTACAATTACTATAGTGTATTATTGTAGTGTGGATATGTTCCATGGTAAATAATTTTTCTGCCTGTCTGAAGACAGACAGAAAGTATGGGTAGGACTACCAGACTAAGAAAATCCTGGGAACAGGAAGAACAGAGCAAAGTTGCCAGGAGACAAAGAGGAAAGAAGTTGAAATGCTGCTGAGAAAAGGTACCAAGCCATATGGCTAAACAAAATAAGAATCATGGGTTAGTTTAAGAATTAAGAGTTAGCAAGTTTTATGCCTGGGCCATAGGCTGATCAGCATAAAATTAATGTAAGAGTCTGTGTGTTTCTGTGGGACTGTGGGTCTGTGGGTCTGGAAACTTCATACTACATATTTTATATTGTTTGTAGCTATTGTAAAGGATGTTATTTCTCTGATTACTTTTTCAGCCCATTTGTTATTTGTATGTAGGAGAGCTACTGATTTTGGGGGTGGGAAGAGGAGTTTTCTCTCATGTTGCTACTTTGATCAAAGGGTTTATCAGTTGTAGGAATTTGATAATGGGATTTTTAGGGGCACTTGCATATACTATCATACCATCTGAAAAAAATGATACTTTAACTTTTTCTCTCCAATTTGTATCCTTTTGATCTCCTTCAGTTGTCTTATTGCTCTAGCTAAGACTTCATGAGTAGATATGGCTAGTGGGGACAACCTTCTCTTGTCCCTAGTTTTATTAGAATTGGCTTTTGCTTCTCTCCATTTAATTTGGTACTGACTATATGCTTGCTATAAATTGCTTTTATTATGTTTAGGTATGTCCCTTGTATCCCTAACATCTCCAGGACCTACCACTCATCTAATTGTTTGTAACATAATTAAATGTAAACTGTGAACTTATTCTTTACCTTCCCCTGTAGAGCCACCACATGCTCCTTCACTTTACTGTCACAGCTGATATGATAATTGAATTAACTCTTGCCATATTTTCTGGACTCCTCTTTCCCCCATCATTTAGTTTTGAACAGACAAGTGTGTGTGTGTGTGTGTGTGTCTTAATCCCTTTTCTATTGTTTTTATTAGGCATCAAAACCAAGAAAACTTATGTAAGAAAGAGTTTATTGGGACTTATAGTTTCAGAATGTCAGAGTTCATGACCGTCATGATAGGGACCGTCATGATAGGGAGGATGGCAGCAGGCAGATAGGCATACTAGTGAAGTAATAACCGAAACTGATTCACATGTTCTAGGAAGTAGTAGCCTCAAAACCCACTGCAGTGACAAATATCCTTCAAGACACCCTCTAATCCTTCCCTTACAGTTCCACCAACTGTGAATAAGATATTCAAATATATGAGCCTGTAAAGAAGCGCATTCTCATTCAAACCAGTACAGTGATCATAATATATCGGCTTAGAATGCTAATTCCTTTCTCATATATCATATTTAATAATCATTCATTATGTATGAGTTCTATTTCTCTCCAACATCATTCTTATTTCTTATATTACAGGGAAATATATCTCTCATATTGTGGTTTCATCTTGTATTTTAAACAAGTTGGCACTATCTTTCACTGAGAGATTCTTTGCTTGATTTGAAAATATTTGCAAAGAACATACTTAAGATATTCTCATGGCTGCCTCATTTTTATTGGTCAAATCTCACCTAAAATACTGTCTTCTCAGAGAGGAACTTCTGGGCTAATATCAACTCTATCCATTCTCCATTAGTTTATTTTATGTTTTTCATACTGTTTATTAGTATTTACTCTCTAGATGCATAGGACCAATCTTGTAAAGTCAGAATCCACTATCCCAGCAATGGCAGTACCAAATTCCATGGAAAGTATGCTGCAAACCTGAAAACAGGTCAGTATGCTCTGTTGACAACATTAAATGAGCAGGAAAGCAAAATTTCTGGAGAGAAAGGTTTTATTGTGATTTATCCAGTATTGCATGTTCTATTTGAGTGTTACTTAAAATTTATCTTCTGGGAAATGTACACATAGATCTTTCTCTGATTTAAGTATAATGGACACAATTTGCTGCTCCCATCCTATTTGTTTCCTATATTTTAACTTTTACTAGGAGATGAGATGAACAATTTGACTGTCCATTTCCCAGAGCACTCACTAAATCAGAATAGTATTCCTATAATAAATTATTTATAATGGTTTCTGCCAACAGTTTCTGGGCCTTGGATCAGACCACAAAGACCTTTTAAGTCTGTATAACCAAGACCTGTATATCACTGAACAGGAACAAAATGGTTTAAAAGTACAGGTCCTGGCAGAAATTTTAGAGGTGGAGAGCAACTGATAAGGCTTGATTCAAGAACAAAGTACTTAGGAAAAGAGACTTTGAGAACTAGGCTTCAGCAGTTTATACTGTACAATACAGGACACAGACACCATTGTCATTGTTTCAGAGGACCTAGTCATAGGTCAGATTTAATACAAAGTATATCATTTATATTTTTGACATAATTATCATATATCATGAGAAGATTGATCAGTAGTCAATTTAAAACTATGTCAGTCTAAGTTATCTTTTTGGTTTTTTTGTTTGTTTCTTTTATGGATTTAGGGCACTCCACAAAGAAATCTGTAAATATGACACATGGATATATTAGTTTTTCATTTTTGTGAAACAGCATGGATGATATATAATAAATGAGAAATGCCTTTAAATAGAAATAGCAGAATAACAGAGAAAGATCTTTTCAGTCTTTAGTTATGTTTAGAATTTATGAAGCTTCAATCCATGGCAAATAAGTTTTATGTTTCCAGCCACTGATAAGGCACACTATCATGTCAGCAATGTGTAGGACATCCATAAAACATAGAATTAAAAGGAGCAGGGCTGCAATATTTACTCATACACAGATGTTTTGTCACAACTCCTGTAATCAAGAACCACATTCTTCAACTCTATCACTTTCCACTAGTCTATTCAAATACTGATGACATCAGCAGACTACATAATTAATTAAGTCAGAGCCCTGATGAACTTCAGAAAAGCCTTCATAAGTACAACCAGACATCTATTTGACTAGTCTTCTAGGTATCACTCAATCAAATTCAAGTGATGACTATCAATCAAGGTTAACCATCACACTGTCCATGTGTCTGCAAATATGATCACGATTCAATGCCATATCACCTACACTGTACAAACCATAATTTAAGTAGTAGGAAAAAAGCCTTTAATTAGGGAATTAAAAAAAATCTATGTAGAAAATTTAATCAAGAAAAGACCTTAAAATGTGTGACTATGGAAAACAAAACCCAAATTTGAACAACAGCAAGTTGAAGAAATAATCACTAGGTATACTGAATACATGAGAATGATTCCCAGTTTTTCCTCTATCAAGCTAACTTTCAAGGAGCCTTTCACCAATTTCTCTGTGCCTTAGCCTTTTGAACTTTAATATATAAAGTCTTAGCTAGTCACTGATAATATTCTTATGAAAAATAGCCAATGTTCTTTGTATCTAAGAAAGCTTTTTGGAAAATTATCTTCTGCCAAAAGAACAACATCATCAACTATACTTAGGATATACATATGATGCTGCTCTTAATGAATTTTAAATGACTGAATTTGTGTTTTTACATATAACCACAAGCTGTATTTAAATAAGTTCTGAGAACAAAATAGTAATATTACCTATGATGTATCTATTGAAGTATGTTAATTTCTGATGGATTAATATAAATATCTAAAGACTATATATGTGAATTTATAACATACTATCTTCACTAAGACACCCAAACTTTCTGAAAGAAAATATATATATATACATAAATATATGTGTGTGTACACACATATGCATATATATGGCACTAGAAGCTAAATTTTATCCCCAAAATCCAATGATTATATAATGTCAATATGTAAAATAAGGGGCCATCAACATCATCAAATCACTGTATCCTATGAATACTAATATGTCTAAAGAAGGCATTCTTCACGTTGGGGAGCAAAATTACATTAGAAAGAATGAAGAGACTTTAAGAAGAATGGAGACAGAAAGATTTGACTTTTCATTAAAGAATGACTGTGCCGGAAATGCTGATTGTTTTATATAAATCACACAGTTGTTCCCCATGAAGCTATTTGGATTTAAAGCTGACTTGCTAAGAGTGCATACCAATTAAATCACACAGTTGTCTTACACGGAAATAAAAACAGATGCTTATAAACCTCTGATCAAAAAGAATATTTATTGTCAACTTAATCTTTCATCTCTTCCCTTTACTACTTTTCTCAGTCTAAATTTGTCATAAGCTGTAAAAAAAGATTATAATAAAACATAAAGGCTTTTTGCTATGAATATGGAGGTGAAATAATACTGTTCTAAGACTATAAGACTTAACAATGTTTCTCCTTTGTTTTTCTCCTTTTATAAGGATCACTACTATCCACTTAGTCACAATTCAACAGGATATAATAGCACTTCTATAGAAACCAATAAGTTTAGAGTATTAAATGGCAGTAAGAAATATTATATACTGCTAATTCCATCTCTGAAAACATATCCAATTTAGTAAATAAGTGTCTAACTTCAGCTTCTATTAGAAGGAAATATAATATGGAAACTGTGAAGAAATATATTTACTTTAAGAAATATTTATTGGATGCACACTAAATTTGGGAGCCGTGGTCTGTACCACATCAATTACAGAAAGTGGTCATTATACTTCGTAATATTACAGTGGGAGAAAATACAAATAAAAAATTTAATTCCAGTCCCAGTAGAATAAACTTAAGAAGAAAACAAGGAGCTCAATGAGAGATGTTAATGTGATGTGAAAACACTGGAAGAAACTGTCCCCATATCCTTTCTCTACATTTACTGATCACCCTCCCCCCATTCCTAGAGCACCTTCAGTTTACTGCAGAAACACAGAGCAAATGTATCATTATCCTCAGTTCCATGATACAAAACACTTTTTAAAATAATTTGCAGATTTACCGTATCTGGAATATGTGGTAACTTCTTAAGCTTGGAGCTCTGTTTATCTAATGTATTCAGTTTATAAACTAAGTACAAAAGTATCTATAATGATTAACTGTATGTGTCAATTTTAAAGGGCTGTGGAATGACCATATTTTATAAAACATTATTTATTCATTTGATACTGGAAATTTTCTGAAACATGCCAACATTTGTATTAATAAATTAAGCAAAATGAGTAGGTATGATCCAGTATCTCGAAGTATTATATAGCACAACAAGGCACAGGAAGAATAAATTCACTCCTTTTTCATGACCTTCATTTGCCTTCACCTGCATTTGGTCACTAGTGATCCAGATGTTAAGATTTGGAACATATATCAAGAATCATACTGTTGCCCTCCTCATGAATCTCTCATTCATCTCAGTCTTGGACTAGATTATATCACTGGATTTTCAGATTCCCATATTTGAGGTTGTAGACCACGAATGTCTGTGCTTCATTAAGCACATGGACCAATTGCTATCATCAATTCTATTATGCAGTTATTCATACTTCTTTGATTTTATTTCTCTGTACAGCAGAACTGTTTCAGTTACCTTATGAGAATTGCTGCTGTATACATCATACAGGCAGAGCATCATTCACAAAATCCAGCTCTAACTCCTTAGTAACTCAAGCCAAAAGTAAAATTTTCTTTTTCCTATATTGCAGAGAACACTCCAATTTTATTTATTTACATTTTTTGTGACCCTAGAGACCTTGGTGTTTAGCTGAATCATAATGTCACCTTCAGTAGTGATTTTGTTCTTTACAATGTGTGCTTTAGAAAGCATTACAATGGTACAGGTGTTTCAATGTAGCTTATTGCTAAAAATACAAAAAATATTTAATAGGTCAAGCAGTTTTGGGTTGCAGGTTTCATGAGCACTGAACTATGTTTTTTTCATGAGAGTCTGCCTCTAAAACTTGACATGATGTCTGAGAAAACAGATGTTCACGAGATAAGTGTTGTCTGAACTAAGTTGTACATATAAAATGTGGCAGGTAAAGAAAGGAAAGCAGCGTAATTTCCTCTGGTTGTAAATACTGAACAGGGTTTCCGGAGAGAGGAATGTAGGGTGAGAGTATCACAGACAAGCACCTTAGACAAAGACAATCTGGGAAGATACTGGAAATATAATGGCACCTGTTTGTGATGAGTGAGTTATCCAGTCTGTTGCTGTCAAATCTACGAAATAAAGAGTGGCCCGACACATCTATTTTGTTACAGCTCCATTAGATCATATCAAGGCATCTAAAGAGTGATGTGTTACATTTAGTTTACTTTTCTGGTATCTTATTTTGAACCATCTATGCAGGAAGATAAATAATGAGAGCTGTTTAAAGACGCACGGAGGCTTGAAAGGATTATAAGTGCAGCTATTGATTGAAGTGGAAGAATACATACAGAAGTTATTTTCTAGCTGCTTTTAGAAGAGGAAAGGAGAAAAGTAAAATCCGAGTTTTAAAAAACCATATTCTTCTCAGTGTGGTATAAGATTAAACTGTATGCATCAACTTGTATAAGAAAAGAATGGAGAAACAATTTTCCATGGAAAAAATCTGAAAGTAAACAAGGAGTTAGATACTGTTTTTGCAAAAATTCTGGTTTTTCATTCATCTTTGCCATTATTGACCTGCTCAGAGCCACTGGATAAGGTTATAGGAAGATACAGTCACTGAGCTCATAAAATCCTCCCTCTAACCACACACATGTTAGATAAGTAATTCTATAAATCACTATTTAATTACAAAGTGACAAGATACATAAAAGAGAATTATAGTGTGCGATGGAAATTGTTAGCTAGAAGATCTTTACTTAGTACATAAAAGTAACCAAAGCTTTCCTTAAAAGTTAACATTTTAATAGTATATCTATAGATGATCATATGCTCACTGTGATACGGTGGTTGGTGATAAATTTCCTTGTGTATTTTCAGATTTAGACTTACTTATTTGATGTCATTTCTTCATGACTATCACCTGTAGAGCAAACATCACTGACTAATAGTTACACTCTAAGACATGCTGTATAGTAAGAATTTTTGAATCCCATGTGTCATTTTCTTCTGTGAGTTTGAAGCTGTTCTTTGCATGTCTTTTTTTTTTTCTTCTGGGGGTAGAAAGCACTGAATAAGCACTGATAAGAAAAGTATAGGCTACAGATCAGTAACAGTGCTAATAACTATAATTATAACAGTAACAGAGTTGGGCATTTCTAATGCGCAAAGCATTACTCTAAGCACTTGACTATCAATAAATGCTTTACTGTAGTTTGCATAATAAATACCTAGAAATTTTAAACTAGACATAATTTAAGCTGGTTGACATTTCTCTTTTTGTTACATATTTAATGTTTTTTCTTATTTTCTGTGCCAGATTTATTCCATGTAGCATAATGTCCTCTAGGTTTGTCTATCTTTTTTTATGAATAAAGTCACATTTTCTATCCATGTATTTCCTTGTTCAAGCTCCTTTCCCCATCCCACCCCCTCCAGTCACTCTCTCTTCTCTACAACTCCCCATCTCCTCCCCAGCAATGGCAGGAGGTCCCAATGTCTTAATATGGCTTATTTCAGCATCCACACCTGACAGATCCACTTTCCTCACCCCAACATCAAGACTGAGTCAGGTATTCCTCTAGAGGGAGTGGGCTCCAAGGTGCCATGTCATGCACAACCTCGTCCCGCAAGGAAGACAAGACACCCAAGCTCTTCTCTCTGCAGTTTTATTCAGGAACCTTGAACAGCTATCTTCTACCTCGGGAAAAGCCTGCTCACAGCTCATATAGGCCCTGGACAACCAGCCCCAGTTCGCCACGTGGGCCGTGCTAAGAGGTCCAGATATGTGGAAGCAGGCCAGGTCATTAGTTTTTGCCAAATATGGAGTTATTCTTCACAAAGAACACTCGCCATCAGGAAGGCAGAAGGCGGGAGCCAGCGCCATGTTTAGGACACAGCTGTGCGCAGCTCTCCACATCTCCCCCTTTCTTATAATATGGAACAGGCAAGAGTAGAGGCCAGATCTATGTAGAATGAACTAGAGACATTACACTGATCCCCCATCCAGGTGTTACCCACCCAGGGAGTATTGGGCCCGTCAGATGCCTTTAGCACAGAGGTGGGATAAGAGGTATCAACCCACATGCAATCGGGCATGCTCTTCTTGGATCCAGGTCTTCTGCAGGGATCCAAATGCAGTGCGCAAGTCTCACAGCCTGTACTCAAAAACTCAATCTTTTAAGGATGCCAACCAAACATGGGGGGATTGTCCCAACTCCACGGCTGTGAAGGCCTGAATGACTATGGCTGCCTGGCGAAACTGAGAGAACCTAAGACAGCAAAGGCACCACAAGCAGAACACGGAAGCTAGTGTCAAGAGGGCCGCCAGAGCTCCTATTCCCACTCATTCCCTAAGATGGTCCAGGGCCATAGAGATCCAGGATGATAGCCCTTCCACCAGTCCAGCATCCACTTGGGTCGAGTTCACTTCCACGATGGCCACTCTCAATTTGTCCATCAGTCTATCGAATTCCCCCATCCAGTTACCTAGAAGATAACTAGACAATTGCTTAGACAAGTTGGCTGCATGGGTAAAATTGTTATATTGGACACTAGTAATACACAGTCCAGCATATTTTCGTTGACAACCAAGCTGGGCGACCTGCCAAAGGGTATCAATCTGCTCCTGGACCAGGTCAATATGTTGATTGACCACCATTAAGCCTCCTTTCAGTTGAGCATTAATGCCTCTTTGTGCATCCAAAGCATGAGCTACAGTGGCAGACAAATTATTCAGCATCTGAGCTGTCTGCACAGAATGATCCATAGCAATGGCCACGGCAGTGGCCCCTACTGCCACCAAGAAAACTGCTGTTACCATGGTAACAGTAATTCCAAAATCCCTCTTTATCTTAAATTGTGTCATGGCATGAGGTACATCAACAGGGACCAGAACCCACCGAAGCATGCGTGTAACAATGGCATACTCGTACTCTGTGGCATTCCAGCATTGAGCATAAAAGCAGGTCTCATTGGTACAGTAGGATGGAATGTTTTTGCTGACAACAAACATAAAAGGGGGATAGACACAGACAGGGGTAGGTGCATAGGAGACATTCTTCTGTGGTGTCACACCCCCATTCACACAAGGGGTATGAGTACTACAGTTACTATTTGTCATAGCCTTGTTTGAAAAACTCCCCCAGGGTTGGGAGCTGCTCCAAGTAAAATTACTAAGGCCATGCATACCTCCACCTAGCATTACCATGGGCTCCAAATTCATGTAGCTTCCATTAATGACACACAGTAGCCAATTATCAAAGGGATTGGAAACGTATGTTTGTCTAGGATCCTGATCGGTAAAGTTATTGCCTGCAAAGCTTTGATTAAATAGGGTACCAATCCCAGGGGAAAAGGTAAAATAATGTTCCTCATCTGCCCAGCTTACGGTATGAGACTGGCAGCTGGTCCAAGGCCAAATTTCTCCCCAATTCATTTCCCAACAATAGGAAGCCCACTTGGGCTGATGAGGGGGTGTCATGGACTCATTACCTAATTTGGCTGGCTACCATCCTGATGTCCAGGTGGCATTGGCGGAATGGTAAAACCCACTGCTAGTATCAGGTAAATCAAACCATCCCGCAGTCTGATTATACAACTGCATGCATGGGGAAGATTGAGAAATGTTCCTAACTATTTGGAAGCATAAGGCCCCCGATAAGCTAAAATTCCTGTTTTCTCCCAAATGGGTGATTTATGAATCCAAGGGAAGATAAGGAATATCCAGGCTCTTATTTCTAGCAAACAAACATGGGAACAGGGTGGCATCATGGCGTACTGGCATTGGCCTTGGAAACACCAACAGGTTTTCCCAACTCAGCTCCGTCATCCCTGGTGATATCATCAGAAGCATTATGAGGGCAGTCAGCGGCACCGTCCAACTCCAGGCTGCTCTTCTCATATTGGGCCTTCCTGGTCAAACGCTCAGGTACCCACACTGGATCCAGTTGGTCCTGAGGGAAAACACACACAGAACCTCGTGCCCATGCCAGCACAGGATCAGGCCCTCTTCAGAGGCCTGTCAAGATATTTTTCCATTTTACCATGCCTCTCGATATTCCATGAGGCTCACAGTGTCTGCTTGCTGCTGAGTACCCTTGGGCATCCAAATTTAAAAAATTAATGGTAAATAAGGCTAGGAAAAGTCCCTCTTTTGGGGTGCAGCCGTGGCCTATTCCTACTTTTTGTTTTTGCAAACATTCTTTTAATGTATGATGGGCCCGCTCTACAATGCCTTGGCCCTGGGAATTGTAGGGTAGGTCATGGACGAGTTATGTCTCCATTTGTTGACAAAAGGAGGAGAACTGTTGTTCTGTATGAGCTGTCCCATTATTAGTTTTCAATTGTAGGGGTTTTCCCCAGGTTGCCCAAGCTTCTAGACAGTGAGCGATAACATTACGGGCCTTTTCTCTGGGCAAAGCTGTGGTGTGCATGACGCCTGAGCATGTATCCACTGACACGTGAACATATTTGACTTTCCCAAACTCAGGGGTGTGTGTCACATCCATTTGCCACACCTTCAATGGAAGCAAACCTCGAGGATTTACTCCAAGGCTGGGTGGGTGAAAATGAACCACACATTGGGGACAACTGATTACTATCTGCCGAGCATCAGCCCAGGAAAGAGAAAACTGCTGCTGCAAAGCTTTTGAATTAACATGAAACAAACTGTGAAACTCTTTTGTCTGATCCAGGCTGGAATTTAAAAATGCCCACTCCTGTCGAGTCCAGGCATCCACCACATCACTCCCTGTAGTCAAGGGTCCGGGCAATCCAGTGTGAGCCAGAATTGTACAGGGAAAAAATGAGAGGTTCTGCGTTGGATCAACTGCTGCAATTGTTGAAATAAGGCAGCAACAGGACTGGAGGCTTTAATGGGTCCAGCTGCTTCTAAAACTTTAAGTGCATTGACTACATAGGCAGAATCTGAGACCAAATTAAATGGAAAAGGGCATGCTTTAAACACTTCAATAACAATCTTCAATTCAGTTACTTGTGGTGTGCCAGGGTGGAACTGGTGCTGCATGGTAGACTATTCTCCACCATGTACATCCCGCACCCTGTCTTAGATCCATCTGTAAAAATATTTTGAGCTCCAGGGATAGGCTGAGATGTCATGACTTTGGAAAGATGACCAGATGGTTCGTAAAGAAGGTCATCAAGGGATGTTGGGGATAATGATTGTCTATAGTCCCAGCAAAGTTACAGCGAAGGATGGCCCAATCATCCAAAGTAGCACACAAGATGGAAACTTGGTGGGTGATGTAGGGTATCACCAAGGTAACTGGAGCAATTCCAAAATGCTGTATCTCATGCTGAATTCCACACATGGCTAGACTGGCCACTGCAGCAGAGTAGTATTCAATGGACTTGGCTGGTGAGACCCTAGGATGAACCCAGAGCAACGGTCCATTTTGCCATAATAACCCAGCAGGCTGGCTATAAGTTGGGAGAATGCATAGAGCAATTGGCTCATTCTCTTGAATTCTCTGCAAGAAGGCATCTTTTAACCGACTCTCCACCAGCTCCAATGCCTTTCTTGCTTTATTGTCTAGCTGCTTTGGAGAATCCAATGCTGAGTCCCCATGTAATATGTCATAAAGGGGCTTCAGCTCATAATTAGCCAATTTTAAATAACTCCTAATCCAATTTATATCTCCTAACAATTTTTGAAAATCATTTAAAGTCTTGAAATTGTCCTTTCTCAACTCCACCTTCTGTGGGGTTATACTAGTGCTCATAATCTTGGCCCCCAAATAATCAACCACTTGATTCATTTACACCTTTCCAGGGGCTATAATTAACCCCCTCTTTTCTAGCACCTTTACCAAGGTTAGGTAGGCTGACCCCACATCTTGCTTTCTTTTTGCTGCCAATAGGATGTCATCCATATAGTGAACACATCTCACGGCAGGGTACTCTTGTCTGAGGGGCTCCAGGGCCTGTTCAACATAAAGCTGACACATGGTGGGGCTATTAGCCATTCCTTGAGGCAACACGACTCATTTGTATCTCTTATCTGGCTCCTCGTGATTGCAAGAAGGGAGAGTGAAGGCGAATCTCTCCATATCTTGGCTACATAGAGGAAATGAAAAAAAGCAGTCCTTTATATCAATTACAATTAAATGCCAGGAGGCTGGGAGTGTGGACAGGAGAGGTAGACCACATTGTACTGGGCCCATATTCTGCATCTGGTTATTAATAGCTCTTAAATCATGAAGTAAGCGCCATTTGCCAGATTTCTTTCTAATAACAAAAGTTGGAGTATTCCAGGGAGAAATTGAGGGTTTAATATGTCCCAATTGCAATTGTTCTTCCACCAGTGTTCTTGCAGCGGCTAGCTTTTGAGAGGAAAATGGCCACTGAGGAACCCATATGGGCTCCTCTGTTTTACACTCTCCCCAGTGGCCCCTAGGAAAAACCCAGCCCCTGTCTAGTTTTTCTTGCTTGTGTCTGTACAGGGTCCTTCCTCCCCTGCAAATGCTTTCCTAGACCAAAGGTGGAATGGTAACCTATGTTCTCCATCATTCTGTATGAAGCTTGAGAATAGTCATTGCTTAATTTAAAGCCCATGTTCTTAAGTAAATCCCTTCCCCATAAAGAAACAGGGAGTTCCAGCACATAGGGCTGCATTACGCCTGAATGTCCTTCCCCATCCTTCCATTGTAATTGTCTTGCACTAATATCTGGGGACTTGTCATATCCTAGTCCTTGCAATGTTTGAGAAGATACCTGTATAGGCCATCCAGAGGGCCAATCCTTTTTTGCAATGATGCTCTTGTCAGCTCCTGTGAACAACAAGCCTAAAATTCTTTTATTATTAATGGGCAATTCTAGCATAGGTCTTAGATTTAACTCCAAGGATAAAAATGTCAGGTCTATTCCTATGGAGTCAAAACCTCCCTCTCCTCTCTCCTTTGAAGTGGCTGGGAAATGACCATGAAGGCTGGGCAAAATCAGCAGTCGGGCAATCCTATCACCTGGGGAAATGGCTGAGATTCCCTTTGGGGACTCGATGATGATTTTGACCATCCCAGTATAATCTGGGTCAATCACTCCCAGGTGGATCTGTAAGCTCCTTAGGGTGGTGGATGATCTCCCTATCAGCAGGCCCACAGTGCCTGGTTCTAGGGGTCCTTTAAAGTCTGAGTCCACCAGCTGCACTCCCATCTGGGGTGTTAGTACGAGTCTGTTGGTGGCACAGTGGTCCAATCCTACTGAGCCCGAAGCGGCTCCCCGTGGTCCCTGGGATGGCGGACGGTTGGCCACTGCTCCTGGAATTGTTCCATGTCCTGGTTCTCCATTGCCCCATATATTTGCGGCCCCTGAGAGCAAGGGGCCCACTGCCCATTTTTTTTGGATGAGCTCCTGTCTGTAACTGACCGAGGGGCTGCCCATTCACATCCTTCACTGAACAGCATTCATTCGCCCAATGCTTTCCCTTCCTGCACCTGGGGCATACTCCAGGCTGTGTAAGGCATGGCCCCATCTGCTCCATTCCACTTTCCCTTTTGGGGCAGTTCCATTTTAAGTGACTCATCTTGTGCACTTAAAGCATGCACCAGGAGTGCCAGAACCTCCCCCTCTTTTCCGAGTCAGCTGGACTACCACTGTGGCCAGTCCAACATTGGTGAGTGGTCCCCCTAGCTCCCTACAAACCTTCACTCAGGCTTCTATCCCTCTGTTCTTATAGGGGGTGATGGCAGCCTGACACTCCTTTGTGCACTGCTCATATACAAGCTGCTTGATTAGGGGCATGGCAGTATCCGGGTCCCCAAAAATTCGGCCTGCAGCTTCCACCATTCAGGCAATAAAATCAGAAAAGGGTTCAGTGGGGCCCTGCAAAATCTTAGTAAGGTTTTCGCTTACCTCCCCTTTGTTCAGGAGAGCTTTCCATGCTTTAATGCCAATCTTATTAATTTGCTCAAAAACTTGAACAGGGTAGCCCGTCTGTTGATTGGCAAATCGACCTTGTCCAAGTAGCATATCTCTGTCCCATGTGGGATTCTCAGCGGCTTGGTTGGCCGCAGCCTCCTCATTTGCAAATTCAATCAGGAATGCTTTCCAGTCTAAATATTATCCTGGACTCAGACATGCATGTGTGAGGCCACTCCAGTCACTAGGTGTCATGCAATGTCTATTCAAAGCTTTTACCTGAGCTACTGTAAATGAGGCTGTAATCCCATAAGTCCTAACTGACTCTGCTAAGGATTTTATCACCTTAAAATCCAGCGGTTCCTCATAGCAATTTCCTTGTGCGTCCTGAAATACTGGACAAGCAAGTTTGAGCTCTGACCTTACTGCTTTCCAGACTTCTGGGTTAAAGGAATGGTGGTAGCTACATCCCCCACTGTCCACATAAGGCGGAGGGATTAAGGGCACTGCTTTACATGCCAGCGAGGAGCAGGACACTGCACTGCTCAAGGCCTCCTCATTATTATCTTTTCTTTTCTTTGTTAATTTTGACCTTTTCATCATCTCTATAATTGAATGCATCTCCTCTGAGCTTGTATCCTCATGGGACTCCAAATTGGCAAGGTCAGGATACAGCCCTCCCTTCTTTCTCACTCCTTTTTTTGCTGTTCGCCTTTTCTGTTCTCTCCTCCTGCAGCTTTTCTAAAGCTGCCTGGCCATTCTCGACTGCTTCACTGCAATGCTGATCTTCAAGGCAGCCTCGAACCATCTTCCGTACTGGCCTCACCCCAGCTTTAAGGGTTCCTTGTTTGTGGACAAAGTCCAGATCCCTCCCTAACTTCTCCCAGGAGGGAACTGTAAGGTTCCCAGAGACCACGAACCATGGGACAACTATATCACACTCTTAAAAATCTCTCTAATGTACTTTTTTAAATTCTCAAATCCTTTGAGTGAAGTAGCTCCTTGAGAGCCAGAAAAATTGGGTGCAAAGAGGATGCACCCATGGTTAAAATTATGCCTTTTGCAATAAATCTGTTTTTTTTTTCACTTTGAATTTCCTCATCAGCAAATCTTATCCCACTCTCTCTTTATCTACAGAAGCTTCCTAGCTTCAGGAGATCCCACTTATTGATTGTTGATCTTAGTGTCTGTGCCACTGGTGTTATATTTAGGAAGTGGTCGCCTGTGCCAATTTGTAGAAGTGTATTTCCCACTCTCTTTTCTATCAAGTTTATTGTGGCTGAGTTTATATTGAGGTCTTTGATCCACTTGGATTTAAGTTTTGTGCAGGGTGACAGGCTTGGGTCTATTTGCATTTTTCTACACACTGCCATCCAGATATGCCAACACCATTTGTTAAATATACTATCTTTTTTCCATTGAATATTTTGTGCCTCTTTGTCAAAGATCAGGTGTTCATAGGTTTTTGGGTTAATGTCTGGATCCTCAATTCTATTTCATTGATCCACAAGTCTGTTTTTATGCCAGTACCAGGCTGTTTTTATTACTGTAGCTCTATAGTATAGCTTGAAGTCAGGGATGGTGATGCCTCCTGAAGTTCTTTTGTTGAGTAAAATTGTTTTGGCAATCCTGGCTTTCCTGTTATTCCAAATGAAATTGAGTATTGTTCTTTCAAGGTCCAAAAAATATTGTATTGGGATTTTGATGGGCAGTGCATTGAATCTGTAGATTGCCTTTGGTAGAATTGCCATTTTTACTATGTTGATCCTACCTATCCAGGAACATAGGAGAGCTTTCCATTTTCTGATATCCTCTTCAATTTCTTTCTTCAGTGATTTAAAATTTTTGACAAATAAATCTGTTACTTCTTTGGTTATAGTTACTCCAAGGTATTTAATACTATTTGCAGCTATTATGACTGGTAATTTTTGTCTAATTCCTTTTCTGCTCTTCTATCTTTAGTGTATAGAAGGGCTACTGATATCTTTGTGTTAATCTTGTATCCTGCCACATTGCTGAAGGTGTTTATCAGCCATAGCAGTTCCTTGGAAGAATTTTGTGGGTCACTTATGTATACTATCATATCATCTGCAAATAGAGATAGTTTCACTTCCTCTTTTCCAATTTGTCTCCCCTTAATCTCCTTTCGTTCTCTTATTGCTTTAGCTAAAACTTCTAGAACCATATTGAATAGATAAGGGGAGAGAGGACATCCTTGTCTAGTTCCTGATTTTAGTGGGATTGCTTTGAGTTTTTCTCCATTAAGATTGATGCTAACTGTCAGCTTCTTGTAAATCATCTTGATTATATTTAGGTATTCTCCCTATTCCTGATCTCTCCAGGGTTTTAATCATAAAGGAGTGTTGGATTTTGTCAAAGGCTTTTTCAGCATCTAAGGATATGACCATATGGTTTTGTTCCTTTATTTTGTGTATATGATGGATAACGTTTACGGTTTTTCATATGTTAAACCAGCCCTGCATTTCTGGAATAAAACCTACTTGGATGATATTTTATATATATTGTTGTATACGGTTTGCTAAAATTTTGTTGAGAATTTTAACATCAATATTCATGAGGGAAATTGTTCTGTAGTTCTCCTTCTTTGTTATGTCTTTGAGTGGCTTAGATATTAGGGTAATTGTAGCCTCATAAAAGGAGTTTAAGCAGGCTTTAAGGAAATTGAAGCTGTCATTAAAAGCCTCCCCCAAAATAAAAGCCCTCGTCAAGATGGTTTCAGTGCTGAATTCTACCAGACATTCAAAGAAGAATTATTACCATTACTCCTCAAACTATTTCACACAGTAGAAACTGAATGAATATTGTTTTAATTTCTTAAATTGATTTTATATGTACTTAAGCAATTAAGCTCATATTCAATTCAAATATTATATATATATATTGCCTTAGTGTTTTTATTGCTGTGAAGGGACAACATGTCCGTGAACACTCTTCTAAAGGAAAACATATAATTGGGGATGGCTTACAGTTCAGGTATTTACATTATCATTATGCTGGGAAGAATGGTGGCATACAGGCAGACATGAGCTGAATGGGGTAGTTCAAAGTTCTGCATCTTGATGGGCAGACAGCAAGAAGACACTGGGCCTACCATCTGAAATCTCAAAGTCTGTGGCATACTTCCTCCAACAAGGTCACACTATTCCAATGAGGGCATACCTCCTAATGAGACAATGGATGACATTTTTATTTAAACTACCATAATAAACTCCTTGGGCCACATATACTTGTAGTCATATTATAGTTCAATTTCAAACATCCCCATAATCTATCACAATAGCCATGTTTAAAAATCAAAATTTCAAAGTATCTTCTAATAATCATGCAATCAATCTCTTTACTGTGATCCCCTGTGAAATCAAAATAAAAAGTATGTCACATACTTCTAATATATAATGGCACAGGATATACATTGCCATCTGAAAAGGATCGAAAAGGAGCATAGTAATAAAATACTGGACCAAAGCAAAACCAAAATCCAGCTGGTCAAACTCCAAACTACATCTCCATGTCTGATGTCAAAACTTCAAGTCTCTAGCTCTTTTTAGCTTTGTTGACTGCAGCACATTTTTCTTGTGCTGATTGCATTCCATCAGAAGCTCTCCTTGGCAGGTATCCCATTGTGCTGGCATCTCCAAACTTTTATGCTCTCCAAGGCAATCCAGGCTTCATTTTAATAGCTTCAAAAAATGGCTTCTCTAGACAACCCTGGCATATGCCTGAAATCAGCAGCTTTCCTTACCATGAAGGGAAAGACTAGCCTAGCCTTGAACTCTCAGTCATTTACCTCCTGGGTGCTGGGATTTAAGGTTGCACACCACTCCAGGACTTGTGCTTTTCTGTAATAGGTGGATGGGATCTTGCCCTAAGATCACTGCTCCCTTTATTCCATTTAGCACCAGGCTTTTTTTTTTCTAAATCATTTTAGTTCCTTAACCACAGATTTAACTCCACTAAACTTCCTGGTGCCCCTTTTATCTTCAAATTATAACTTGTAATTTTCCTTCCTCCCTTTGCTCCTTTTCACTATAGATCTGCTTAAGACTGGCTACTAACAACCACAATACACAATCAATGCTAGACTATTTAGCAATCTACTCTGCCTAAACTGTTAATATATGACTCTTTAATTTAGCCTCAGCCATATTTTCTAGACAAGGGCAGAAAATATCGAAATATCACAAGAAACATCTTTAGGCCACATACTAATATTCTTCTCCTCTGACAACTCTTGAGTCAGAGTCCCACAGTTCAAATTACCCTTAGAACCACTGTCTTCCATGACCCAACTTCCATGGCCCATTACGTCCCATTTAAAGTGTCCAGTCACTTTCCTAATCCAAAGTCCCAAAGTGTTCTGTATTCCTACAATAAAAGCATAGTCTGGCCTATCACCACAATACCGCAGTCCTGAAGTCCCTGGTACAAACTTCCATTTTAGTTAGGGTTTCTATTGCTGAGAAAAGACACTATGACCAAAGCAGCTCTTACGAAGAAAAAACATTTAATTGGGGGTATCTTACAGTTCAGAGCTTAGTCTATTATCATCATGGCAGAAAGCATGGAGGTGGACATGGTGCTGGAGATGCAGTTGAGAGTTTTGCAACCAGATCAGCAAGCATCGGAAGAGAGTCCGATACTGACCTAGATTTAACATCTGAAATTTCCAGGCCTGACTCTAGTGATGCACTTTCTCTAACAAGACCACACCACCAGATAGTGCCACCTATGGGGAGCATTTTCCTGTAGCACCTGCATTACCTAGATTATCAGGGAGTCAGGCACACGCCTGGCTGGAGATTAAAAACACAAGAGACTTGGGTCATTTGTGCAACAAGAATGCCTTTTATTGAGACTAGGGGTCAGACTTAAATACCCAGGAGCAGATCACAGTGGAAATGTCCCAGTCAGCTGGGAAATTAGTGACCTGAGGTAAACAATTTAAACTTTCTCTTCTAAGCCCTATAGGTAAGAAGCCAGAAACTTATCAGAACTGGGTATTGAGCACAGACTGTACAGCGAGTAACCACAGGCCTTGCCTTATGGCTCAGAGTGCAGGGAAAGGTCCTTAAAAGCTAAACATTTTCCTTCAACCACCACACACATATTTGATGGTCTACGTATTAATTTAATGAAAATACTAGTTTCTTTTTACCAGTGACTAGAGCTATTCAGGAAAAATCTCAGAAGAGTTGAAGGTTTAATCCAGGACTGAAATAAGCCATGCTATATTACCCATTAGAAATAACTTATCTTGAAATAAATAAAATATGAATTAACAGAATTTGTTTTTAATAAAGTTTAAAAGTAATGAGATCTATTTGCATTTTTCTACACACTTCCTTCCAGTTATGCCAACACCATTTGTTAAATATACTATCTTTTTTCCATTGAATGTTTTGGGCCTCTTTGTCAAAAATCAGGTGTTCATAGGTTTTTGGGTTAATGTCTGGATCCTCAATTCTATTCCATTGGTCCACAAGTCTGTTTTTATGCTAGTACCAGACTGTTTTTATTACTGTAGTTCTATAGTACAGCTTGAAGTCAGGGATGGTGATATCTCCTGAGGTTCTTTTGTTGAGTAAAATTGTTTTGGCAATCCTGGCTTTCCTGTTATTCCAAATGAAATTGAGTATTGTTCTTTCAAGGTCCAAAAAATATTGTGTTGGTATTTTGATGGGCAGTGCATTGAATCTGTAGAGTGCCTTTGGTAGAATTGCCATTTTTACTATGTTGATCCTACCAATCCAGGAACATGGGAGAGCTTTCCATTTTCTGATATCCTCTTCAATTTCTTTCTTCAATGATTTAAAATTTTTGTCAAATAGGTCTGTTACTTCTTTGGTTATAGTTACTCCAAGGTATT